>JAXQQM020093006.1:0-105769 GCA_034641835.2 Pinus albicaulis
CGGAAAATGCTCTCAATCGGTTAAGAAATTCAGAAAACCATTTATGGGTTATTTAATTGCCCATGTTCTAAGAAAAACCCACGTGTCCGTTTTTTGAAATTCATCATTAATCAACCAGAAAACGTGTTTCAAAATCACGTGTCAATAGCGACTTTTTTTTGCGCGTGCTAGCTCTGGCTCCGCTCTGCCTCCCTCTGCGCCCTCTGCGCCCTCTGATCGCGCCTAGGCTACTGGCAGCTCCAGCGCGCTGCTCTGCCCTGTCCGGCCTGCCCTGCGACAGATCCTACCATGGAAGACCGCAGGACCCCAGATCCCCCTCCGCCTCCGGAGGTTACGGCTTTTAGGGCTATGATTGCGAATGCTCCCAAACGCCCTCCATCTCAGTCCCAGCAGAAATTTGTGAAAAAACTGGACTCAATCCCCACAGTGGCTCTCCCCGAAGGAGACACCTGCAAATCGGCTCTGAATCTGGCGGAGAGGGGTCTCATAGGCCAGTTCACGGGCCTCTGGCCCTCTCCCAAATCGGTTGAGGAATGGACTCAAAGGAACTGGAAGCCTCTGATCAAGGAGGGAGTCAATAGCTACTTCGTAGGTAAGGGTTTCTTTGTGTTTGTCTTTGAAAACCCAGAAGACAAAGGATTAATCTTCAGAAACGGGCCATACTTTATGGGCCCTCAGGGCCTTTACCTAAACAAATGGTCCCCTGACTTCGACCCCACTCAGGATGTTCCCTCGGCAGTCCCGGTTTGGGTTAGACTCCCTCACTTGCCTCTCTACTGCTGGAATCCAAATTCTCTCCAGACCATAGGAAATGCTCTGGGAAAATACATAGACCAGGCGGTAAGAAAGGATCAGTACTCATGTGCCCGCATCTGCGTAGAAGTAGATCTCGAAGAAGGATTACCGGAAGCAATCAAGCTCACTGTTGCTGGGTGGACGCATGTCCAAGAGCTGGATTATGAATAGCTGCCCTTTAAATGTAGGCACTGTCACGGGCACGGTCACTTCGCAAAGCACTGTAAGAAGAAGGCGGAGGAACAGGCGGATAAACAAAATGGGGAACAATGGACCCTAGTCCAAAGAAACACTAGCTCAAAAAAAGGCGCAGGCAAAGGAAATATGACTGGAGGTCAGCCAAGCTCCAAAAGCAACCAAGAAGCGGAAGCTCCTCCAAATGCACCAGAAGGAGAGCAGGACATACAAGCCAACCTAAATCAGGAGAACGAGGAACAGCCGGCCCCTTCCCCTTCAAACAAAGAGAGAGAGGAAACAATTCAGTTGGAGGAAAATCAAGGCTATCCCACTAATCCTTCCTACGCAGAAATAGCAAGGAAAAAACCAGTGGCTAGTTCTAGTTCTTCCGAAGATGAATTCTACAAGCGCCCTTCCAAAAAAGCAGGAAGGAAATCTCGTAAAGAGAAGAGGGAAGAAGAGGCAGAAAGACTCAAGATTCAAGGAAGTCAATCCACAATAGAAATGTCTATTGGACGAAATAACAGACCAAGGCCTCCCAAGGGAGGCCCCAACCCCCCTCTTTGTAAATAATGAATCTCGTCTCTTGGAACTGTAGAGGTCTGGGGAATCCCTCTAGAATAGAAGCAATCAGGGACCTACTGAAATCAGAACCCTCAGACGTTCTTATGCTCCAGGAGACCAAAATAGAAGGGCAGGCCCTTCTAGAGTTAGGTAGAACAAAGTGGAACAAAAACGCAGGAAAAGCAGTCAACGCAAGGGGAACCTCTGGAGGGCTGGCAACACTTTGGACGGAAGACCTCTTTCAGCTGCTTAGGACCCATGAAACCCAGCACTAGATATACACGGAGCTGAAGCATAAGGCAAGTAAGTTGACCATCTCTCTCTTCAATCTCTATGTTCCAGTGACTTACTCTGAAAAGCGAGAATGCTGGGATACACTTGAGGCCTTTCTTGAACAGACCAATCCCAGCAATATCATACTAGCCAGGGATCTGAATATTGTTCTGAAAGCAAAAGAAAAGAGGGGGGGGATCAGCTCCAGTGAACCTATGTTGGCCAAGGTTGAGGAGATCACCCAGCACTGGGACCTTCTTGATTTCAGGCCCATTCGCGGCATTTACACCTGGACTAACAATCGGGTTGGTACGGAGCATATTTCTGCTCGTTTAGACCGTTTCTTGGTTCAAAGCTCCATTATGATGAACAAGAAAATAACCACCAAAATTCTGCCCAAGCTCTCCTCAGATCATAAACCCATCCAGCTCCTTTTGGATGATGAAGAAGACTTGGGTCCGCTTCCTTTTCGATTCAACCCTCTCTGGATCGAGAGAGATGGATTCTTGGAGACTGTCAAGGAAGCATGGGCCAAACCAATCTCCGGATCCTCCAGCTACGTATGGGAGCAAAAGCTGAAAGCTACAAAGAAAGCGCTGAAGGACTGGATAAAAGCACCGGATATCAACCCCATCAATCAGAGAAAGGAGGCTGTGCAGTCTTTGTCGGATCTGCAAACTGATATGGAAAACAGAGATATCACATCTGAGTTGCTCGAGGAGGAAGTAAAAGCACAAAGAACAGCGTACCAAACTTTTCGTAAGGAAGAAGAATACTGGAGGCTTAAATCCAGAAGCCTTTGGTTGAAGGCCGGGGATCGGAACACTCCCTTCTTCCACCGGCAATATAGAGCTAGACTGTCGAAGAACTACATAGCAGAAATCAAAACAGCCGAGGGTCAAGTATGTAAAGGATTCAATCAAGTTAAAGTCGCTGCTGAAAACCACTACAGGAACTTGTTCAGAGAAGAAACTCAAAGCAATGACGAGGAGGTGGATGACTTTCTCTCCTGTGTTCCCTCCCTTATTAGTCCTGAAGACAACTTAAATCTCTGCAGACCCATTACTGAGGAGGAAATCATAAAAGTTATTTGGTCCATGGAATCAGACAAGGCTCCTGGGCCGGATGGGTTCACAATCCACTTCTACAAATCCTGCTGGCACATTATCAAGGCAGATTTGCTTAAAATGACAAGAGGATTCATGCAGAAAGCCAAGATTGGTGGAGGAACTAATTCCACTTATCTGGCTCTAATTCCTAAGGACACCAATCCTGACTCCTTTGCTAGATTCAGACCTATCTCGCTGTGCAATGCTTCTTATAAAATCCTGGCAAAACTGCTGGCGAGTCGGATCAAGCCACTGTTAAAAAAACTGATCTCCAGCAACCAAGGTGGCTTCGTGGAGGGTAGGCATATTCTGGACAACGTGATCCAAGTTCAGGAGACAATACACTCAAGTAAGCAACGAAAGGAGAAAGGTATGTTGATTAAACTAGATATGGCTAACGCCTTTGATAGAGTTAATCATAGCTTCCTATCTAAGGTCCTGCTCTCCTTTGGTTTTTCGATACATTTTGTCCATTTAATAAAAGCCTTCATTGACAGTCCATGGATTGCTCCGTTAGTTAATGGCAGACCCGCTAACTTCTTCCAAGCTCAGAGAGGTATCAGGCAGGGTTGCCCACTCTCCCCCTTCCTGTATATCATAATGGCAGACTCCCTAAGTCGTAAGCTTACTGCTGAAAGAATAGCAGGACATATTCCGGGTCTCAAACCTTCAAATGGATCTGAACCTTAGAACCATGCTCTCTTTTCCGACGACTCTCTCCTACTCGGAGGAGCCTCCATCAGAATAGCCAGAGCGTTCGACTCAGTCCTCAGAAAGTACTGCAGAGTTTCAGGTGCCTTGGTTAACGAGAGTAAGAGCGAAATATATAGCTGGAACATAGATCAGAATGAACTTACCGCAATCTCTACTCTTCTTGGGTTTAAAGGTCAGGCAAACTGGGACAGGTTTAAATATCTTGGTCTTCCCATAACATCTGGAGTAAACAAGAGGTCGTTATGGAGCGATATAATCTCAAAAATTAAAACCAAAATTGCTGCGTGGGGAGGCAACTGGCTAACTAAGGGAGGTAAAGTAATCTTAATTAAAACGGTGCTGTCTGCTCTCCCAATCTTCCAGGCAGCCTTCCTCCTTGCTCCAAGGAAGGTGATGGAGCAGATCTCCAAACTGCTCAGAGATTTTCTTTGGCAGGGAGGGAAAGGCAATGAGAGAAAAATGCATCTGGTTAACTGGGATGTGGTTAAAAAGCCATTGTCTGAAGGCGGACTGCAAATTAGAGAACCCATGCTTGTCAATCTTGCTTTGGGAAGAAAGATTTTGTGGAAGATGTTCAAAGAACCCTCTCATCCAATCAGTGTTACCCTGCGCTCAAAGTACGGTCCCACTAGTGCGCTCTCCAACCTACAGACAGCTAGTGCACCCAATAGCACGCTGGTCTGGAAGTTATGTTGTAAAAGCAGCAATTTTTTCAAAAAATTAATCTACAGGATTCCAGGGAACGGCAAGCGTACGCATCTATGGAATGACAGTATAATGGGAAGGGAGCCACTTGCTCAGATGGAAGACATTGCAGACCTCAGGAATTGGCTGGAGCGCGCAGGTGTAAACAGACTGTATGATATCTCGACCTGGGATCAGCGTGGAGATTGGAACGGATGGGATTTCCACAGAGTGCCGGCACGGTTTTCCCATCAACAAGCACTGCTTGTCGATCTGTTGGATGATGCTGCACCTGTTTGCAGATCTAAAAAAGATAGCTGGGGATGGGGACAGTCTGGAGTCTATACCACCGCAGCTGGGTATAATGCTTTACTGGACATAAGGAATTGTAGTCAAACTAAGGAGTTTTGGAAGAATGTGTGGGAGCCGCTCTCCCTTCCAAAAGTAAACTTCTTCTTCTGGACCTTGGTCCATAACAAGCAGCTTACGGGGGATAATCTGCAAAAAAGGAAAATAGCTGGGCCTCACAGATGTGTGTTATGCTGTAACAATTCCGAAACAGCTCAGCACCTTTTCATGGAGTGCAGATTTGTTGAAGAGGTTTGGGTTCTCACGCTTCAGGACTTGCAGATTCCAGCCCCCCTGCAGAACTCTGTAGCAGACCTCTTTGCCTCTTGGAGTCAACACTATCCCCATCGAATCCCTTCTAAATCTTTCTGGCGTAGAATCTGGATAGCGCTCCCAAAATATGTATGCTGGCAGATCTGGTTGGCCCGCAATCAGAAGATTTTTACAGAGCTGCTTTATACCCCTCTGCAAGTCGCTGCAAAAGCTAAATCCTTTCTCCTGGAAGCGGCTCAAATTCAGTATTTTAAAGAAGATCATTTGCTACTGCCCGAAGAAAAGCGCTGGCTTGGTATGCTTGCGCCCCATCCTCGCAAGTACCTTCAACCCCCGCAAGGTGACAATCCTGAATGGCGCATAAGAGACGAGGATGTTTTTTTTTCAAAATTGGTGGAGGTCCCAAAACATTTCCACTATCTTTTTCGACGGGGCGTCCAAGGGGAATCCGGGTGCTGCTGGTGCGGGTGGAGTTATTTACTCTCCTGGTGGGTATTCCAAAGATTGGTTCTGCTGGGGACTTGGCAAGAAATCCAACAACCATGCAGAGATCCTAGGGCTCCTAAAAGCTTGTCTTATGGCAAGAGATAAGGGAATCAAAGTGCTCCAAGTCTTCGGTGATTCAGAATTGATAATAAAACATATATACATGGAAACGCCGTTCAGCAATGCCAGCCTCAACAAAATTCTGGACAGATTGAAGAGAGTCCTCCGAGACTTTGACAAGTGTAAATTTCATCACATTCTGAGAACGTCAAATAATGAAGCAGATGAGATGGCAAACAAAGGCAGCTCGCTTATGAAAGGGCAGATCATTGTAAACAACATAAGCTCCGTACAGATGCCTTGAATGTCCTTATTGACAGTTAGATGCAGTAGATAGATCTCTGCTTTGTAAAAGGGGCTGCCTCGGCAAAGACCCACATCTTTTCTTACTTAATAAAAACATAACCGTTACAGTTAAAAAAAAAAAAAAAATCACGTGTCAATAGCAGTTGCGTTTTTTTTTTTTTTTGAAAATTTATTTGTTGCGGCAAAATCACGTGTCAATGTTTTTTGCTAGTAAAACAGGTTTGATTATCAAATTTTTATGTGTCGTTTTGATAAATGCCACCGAGACAACTAATCCAAATCAAATTCGTTTACCTCCCTCGAAAATGGATCTACTCATCATTTTATTCTATTGAATATCTTTGCAACATTTGATCGCTCAACAAACTTGAAGACTCGGGTTTCGAAACTCTTGCAGCGCATATCCTAAACATAACTTGGACTGTGGACAGATATCTGAGATCAAACCGCTGTGAATTATTGTGGAGATGCCATGGTTGAGTAGCTGCGCTGGTCCAATGCTGCGTGGAGAAGCTTGGAGGCATGCCTGAACCGTCACATGAGTTATGGTTGAGGATTTATTGGCTCGACTCCCTGCACATATGCGCAAGACCATGAATATCCTTAAAAATTTAATGCTTTTAATGGTGAACATATGAACCGTTGCAACTGCCACTGGTGATGAGATAAAGATCCATCCTTCTATCTTTTAATCCATTTTTCTTTATTGATCAGCCATGGCATGGTGTTTACCCTCGCCCCAGTTGCATGTAGGATTCATATGCTAATTGTGCAAAAATCGACTCTAAGATCATAGTCGTTTCTCCTCAACCATGGCATGAAGTTTATTAATTTTTTTTATTTTTTTTTTTGTTGTTGTTGTGTTATGAATGGTTGTGTTATTTTTTTTTTTTTTCAACAATGATTTGTTATATATATATATATATATATATATATATATATATATATATATTCAAAAAAAAAAATTAAAAATATACATATATATTTTATTAAACAAAAAAAAAAATTATTTTTTTATTTTTTATAATTGATTTGTTAATAAAATTATGTATGTTATATTTTCAAATTTTTTTTTTAAAATACACATATATATTTTATTAAACAAAACAATTTATTAAAGTTTTTCATTAAATCAAATGAAATGATGAAAACAATTTTTATTTTTTATTTTTTATTTTTTATTTTTTTTTAACATGAAAATTCTTTTTTTGATCCGCAAGATCACACAAAGTGCAGGAGGAGAGCATACTCGAAAATTTTATTTTATTTTATTTTTTTAAACATAAAATTCTTTTTCTAATCCTCCAGATCACACAAAGTGCAAGAGGAGAGCATACTCGAGAAATTATTAATTTTTTTTTAGATGTAAGAAATTAGGCTACCTAGTTACACTTCTCCGGAAACGGCGCCAAAATGTCTAGTCAATTTAGTGTCCTAAATTGCTAACATAAATTATCGACCAGGGCTAGTAAACTGATGAAGTGTGGTGCACTATATGTGCCTAAGTGACATCTTCCTTACTTCGTTGTATGTGTTTTTCTTATTGTTTTTGGGGGTTTTGTCTTTTTAGTACTTAGTACGCTACTCTATGTTCAAAAGATGAAATCAAATCTATGTCAGAAAGAAAAGAAAATGAAACCTTAGACTCAAAACAGAGTGTAATTGTAAATTCTATCCCTAATTGGGAAAATGATGAAAAATAGAGCATTCTAATCCATGGATATCCTAGGTTGCAAATGAACATAAAATGTAACTCAAGACATTATATTTCAACCTAATCCTTTTAGTTAGAGGTTTGTTGGAATAATTTGTGAAAGAGGTTGAACTCCAATGTGATGAGGATCTTCCTAAAAACAGACAGCAACTTAGAATATTATAGTGCAATCTTATTCATATGATAGAGATATTTTAGAACAGCTTGAGAAGAAAATTGCTATAATATGCTAAGGATCTCCTACGAATATTTAAAACTACTTATGACATTATAACTAGATCTCGTTCATCAGCTAGAGATTTATTGGAAGAGTTTATTGAAGGAGATTAGATATAATGAAATAAGGATATTCTAAACAACAAGTAACCCACAGTATTACAATTAGGTCTTTTCTGTGATTTAGATATTTGTTGGAACAGTTTTGAGAAAAAGACTGTTTGTAACAATATGAAGATCTTCTATCTAATTGCAAAACAAAAAATTCTAATTAACTCAACATAGTACAACCAAATCTCTTTCATATAATAGTGATATGTTGGAAAAGCTTTTAAGAAAAAGAATGGTTGTAAGATAATGAGGATATTTTAATCTAAATAACAAAAAAAACTAAAGTACTGGTAACTCAAGATGTCACAATTAAATTCATTCCATGAATAGAGATATGTTGGAAAAACTTTAAAAAATGACTAACTATAAGATCATGAGGATCTGTTAGTTAAACAAATAATGCAAGACATGATACTAAAAGATATAAACTTAGAAAACTGTCTAAGTAAGAAATATAACAACACATAATTAAAATCTACTTATCTAGAAAGCATGTAGAAGCCTCCTTGGATAGCAGGGGCCCTCTGCTACCAATTTGGTGTAATCCTTAGCTCCTTGAAGATGTAATCAAAACAGCATCAAAGAACTTCTTTATTGAAAAAACTCACAAATCTACATCCCATTCCATCTTAAGATTTGTTACAAAACACTCTCTATTCCTTTCTCTTCTTCTCATATTTTTCACTACTACCCATGATAGGAGAAAGTTTATCCTATTTATACAAAATATGAGAAGTTATCTCATTAATGGGGGTCCATGAATCTCTCCCTCCATCTCTAGAGTTACAATCAAAATAGGAAATGATAAGATACATGTATTTTTAGAGTTTCAGCACAAATAAGAAATGAGACACATGTCCTCATGATCCCATGATCTTCTCCCTCCATATCTAGAGTTACAATCAAAATAGGAAATGATAAGACACATGTCTTTTTAGATTTTCAACACAAATAAGAAATGAGACACATATCTTCTTAGAGTTTCAATACAAAAAGGAAATGAGACACATGTCCTCATGATCCCATGATCTTCTCCACTCAAATTC
Organism: Pinus albicaulis; assembly: GCA_034641835.2. NCBI lineage: Eukaryota > Viridiplantae > Streptophyta > Pinopsida > Pinales > Pinaceae > Pinus > Pinus albicaulis. The sequence goes on from JAXQQM020093006.1 coordinate 8,877, forward strand.
GAGTTTGGTTTTGGGAGGCCACATAAAGGTCTTTTAGAAGCTTCATTTTGACCTACACATGTCACAAAACTCATAACACATATATAGATATATGAAACTATGTTAATTTTCTAGTTTCTAATCATAAATTCACTTTAAATACATCAAACAAATAACTTTGGAAGACAAGGATCCTAGCCCATATATTTATGAAAATGGTTACTTGATGTAAGGTTTTAGGTCAGATGGCTATGAAATAAAAGTTGAATGGTTATGACATAATGCATGTATGGATTTTAAAATACTGGTTTTTAAGAAGTGTGATCAAGTCTAAATGTAAGTGCTGCCCAAGGCCAATGCATAAGTCATCAAGTACATAGAGGTGATAAATGATGCTATAACACATATAAACAATTATTTCCACCTTGAGGCTAAATCAATTATCTTTCTTGCTGGAATTATCCATGAGTGACCAAAAAGGAAGTCAATTCATTGATTACATGATCCTTCATTTACAGGGAATGTCAAATTTCTTGGAGCTCATTATTATCCATTGGAACAAAGATCGAGAAACACATATTCAAAACTATTAAAAGTAAAGACCACAAGACTATGGGACAATGACAAATACCCTATTATTATCTCATTTTGTTGGTATTGTCACCTAGTCTAAACTCACAAATAACTCCCAAAATTTAAATTATCTACAATATTGTTAGAGCATTGAATAAACTAAGAATGGACCTCTATAAAGTAGAATGCACTTGGTCAAAATAGATGATTTGATTCATCAATGTTGGATGGGAAGTCCCTATGTTGTGAAGCCAAAATTCGTCAAATATCTACATAGAAATGTTAGAGTAGGGCCAATGTATTGCAATGCTGACATCCTAAACACTAAATACGATCATTCAACCTCGATGCCTATTATTTGAATTGAGGCTTTCAAGAGGAGGTTAGGAAGTAATTTGAAGCATGTGGTGAGGACAGTCTTGCTATATGGGAAATTATCAGAATGTGTAGTTTCATCTACTTTAATGATTCAAAGGTATTATTGGAGTTCGAATTGGCCAAGGAATTATCCTCTTGAAAGATGTGGAACTATTCGAAGATTTCACAACTAATCCTTAATGCCATTTGAATTAAACATGAAATCATACTCTTCATTAGAGAAATTTTGATGTCAAAAATTGGCCTCAAAACAAAAATGTAGAATAAAAAAAAAATTTATCATAACCAATAGGATTCAATAGGATTATGTCAACCATGGGGGACAATTCACCATTTTTGAAGTAAAAATGTAAAGATATTAAAAATAAATAAAAATAAAAAAACTACTTTTTCAACTCATATTTTCAACTTATCTCCCTATGATTTTACTCAAATTTCGAGTGGAGGCTCTCGTTGGATGAAAATTTTAATTTTTCGTCCAAGGACTACACATGTAGCATACTTTAGATGGACCCCACTACACGAAAATTGTGAAATACATGAAAACTATGTTTGTCATCATGTTTTTTCATTTATTTCACATTTTTCATGTAGTAGGGTCCATCACAAGTATGCAACATGGGTACTCCTCGGATGCAAAATTAAATTATGCATCTAATGTTGAAATTGAAAACAAGAAACATTGAAAATGACACCATAGGGGGCTTCTGATTTAATTTTCCCTTAATTAAATTGGAAGAAAAATTGTAATTTCATCTCATGACAACTTGTATTAGTTAACTGAGTCAGGAAGGCCAAGTTAGCTTAGGAAATTCTAGTTGAGGGTCAGAGAGGAGGCATGTATAATTCTTCCATTATTTTAGGGGGGCCAATTATAGTTATTTGTGAGTTGTAATTAATTAGCTCAATTATTTGTTTTAAAATCAGTTTAACGAGTTCTAACTGAGAGATGAGCTAGTGAGAGGTCCAGTGAAATAAATTTGATTTAATTCACAAGTAGTGATCAATCAATTAACTATAAATATTTGTTGCATTTCAGTTCTAAGTAAGGCCCAGTTGAGACTGAGGTTAAAGGGAAGAGATCTATCAGTTACATAATTAGAAAATTGTACAGGTCATCATGCATGAGGTCATCGGGAAGGCTTGAAAGGATTGCGCAAATGTTAATTGGGATTTTCCTAATTAATAGGGGCTCAATTAGGCTAAGAATGTGTAAGCAAGGAAGGCCAGACAGAGGAAAGAAAAAGGTTAAATAATTGATTGATTTTTCTTAGATTATATACCATATTCGAGCAAGATCAGAGTGAGACAATAAGTAGAGTGAAAAAGTTTATTAATGAGATAAAATAATTGTATTGTTTCATGATCTTGACTTTATGAAATATACATATAACAAATTTTTGAGCAACTGCTTTCTCGAGATACATCTTGTGTTGTGTGATTGATAATTCGTTTCTCTTATTTTTTATGTGATTTTGCGATTGTGTTTTGTTTCCACAAATTGTGGAGTGATTCAGTTTTTTTTTTAGTACATTACAAGATCATATTGAATCTCATTGTTAAATTTTCTACATCTAATGAGTGCTCCTGTTTAAAATTTGAGTAAAATTATAGGGATATAAGTTAAAAATACGAGTTGAAAAAATAGTTTTTTTTCTTTTTTTCCCTCCAAAACATGATTAGGTAATCTAATATTATTTTATTATTTCCACTATTATTTTATAATATTTCTTATGAGGCCCATTTTATGCCACAAAATTTCTCTAATGGAAAATTATGGAACCATTTAAAGTTGTCACAATGATTTAAAAGTCTTATTGGAATTTGAATTGGCCATGGAACTATCCTCTAGAATTATCCTCTTGGAAAATGGTCATAGAATTATCCTCTTGAAATATGTGGAACCATTCAAAGATGTCACGCCTAGTACTTATTTCCATTTGAATTGGTCGTGAAATTATCCTCTTGAAATATGTGGAACCATTCAATATGTCACAACGATTCAAAGGTCTTATTGGAATTGGAGTTGGCCATGGAAATATCATCTGGAATTATCCTCTTAATATGTGGAACCATATAATGATGTCATAATAAGTCCTTAATGCCATTTGAATTGATCCTCATCAAGGATGTAACTATTCAAAGATGTCACAATTAATCCTTAATTCCATTTGAATCAATCCTCTTTATGGATTTGGAACCCTTTAAAGACGTCACAACTAGTACATGGAAGTATCCTCTCGAAATATGTGGAACCATTCTAAGACGTTATGACTAGTCCTTAATTCCATTTGAATTGATCATCTTCAAGGATGTGGAACCATTCAAATATATCACAACTAATCCTTATTGTAATTTGAATCAATAATGAAATTATGACATTTGAATTAGACATGGAATTATCCTCAAGAAGGATGTGGAACCAAATATGTGACAACTAGTACTTACTAGAATTTGAATCTACCACAAAGTTATCCATAAGAAGGATGTGGAACCATTAAAAGATGTCACAACTAATCCTTATTGGAATTTGAATCAGCCATGGAATTATCCTCTTGAAGGATGTGGAACCATTCAAAGTTGTCACAACTAGTCCTTCTCTTGCCATCTACCTTAATGATTCAAAGTCCTTACTAGCATTTGAATAGGGATGTGAAACAACTCAAAGATTTCATGACCAATCCTTCTCTTTCCATATACCTTAATTATTCAAAGGAATTATTAGAATTTAAATTCACCATGGAACTATGACCTTGAAGTATGTACAAACATTTATTCCTTCTATTTCCAAATGTAAGCTAGGTGGAAATATTATAAAGATGTGTTTGAGATCATGTGCTTGGTGAGAAATCTTGAGTCTCCAAACACTATTACTAATTTCTAATTTGTAGACTATTGAAAATATTGAACCCTTGCAATAATGCAAGGAATTATACCTTATTGTTGGTCATCACTGCTAGAATCTATTCATAAGAATAAACTTTTCTCCCCCTAAAATTATATATAACCCCACCCACGCCTTCCTCACTAATGTTAGTAATAGATTTCAAATGAACATGAGGTGACAAAATATTGATTTTATTGACATTGTACATGGTATTCTCAAACGTAATTTAAATAATGAATACTTATTAACGTTATTCCATTTTTAATTTAAAAAATGTAATGTTGGTAATGTAAGCGAAAGACTATTTTTAAAAAACAAATAGTATATTATTTTAGTCAGTGTATTTTTTTGGGATAATGATGAAGAATCAATATTGTTTTTATTTTATATTTTTATTTATACATAAAATATATGAAAGAAAGTGTTCAAGTGAAGAGAGGAATGTTAGGCATATTTTACCTAAAAATTAATTAAAATTTCTAAAATCTTAAATTAAATTTACTAGTCGGATCGGGTTCCTCACGTTGTTAAATAATGAGCCCCACTGCTTCTTTGGAACTGATCATCCAACTATCTTCCCACAATGTGAGGTCGGAGTTGGGATTCCTTGATGTCCCCCATTGTCCCAATTTGGAGATTAGACCTGACTATGACATCGAAGTTCGACCTTCTCTCTTCCTTGCGGACTCAGCTACCCTCCCGACTCCTATGGCACTTAGCCTCAATACACCCAATGCATCATATGAATTCAACCCACTTCCACACACACAAATATTAAATGTTGGTGGATCTTTGCATGTCATCCAAGCTGTTTAGAACCTTATTTATCTCAGTGCAACGAGGGTTTGTATGTTGTAAGTTGAAAAATAATGAGCAAGGTTCAAGAATTCTTGCATATTTTGTTGTAGCTACATGGAAAATTTGATTCATCATGTTAGAACAAATATCCTATTGTCTCATAATACTAGTTGTTCATGTTGTTGATGCATTTTAAGTTCTTGAACATGACATTTCTGCTTTCATGTTAGGTGATGAGGAGGTATACAGGGGTAGGGAAGTGGGCAAGTGTTGTTAATAATTAGTTGGAGAAATTTAGTGCGAAGATGGATACAATAGCCATGAATGCCTTGTTGAATAATCTTTGCAAGGAAAGAAGAACCATGCATGGTCGAGACAATTTTTTTGGATTTGAATTCGTTCAATTCGAATTTGAAAGGAACTAAATTCTTCCCTACATTCTGAAACCATGAAAAATGTGGCTCTTTGATGTCGGGAGTTTCACTATTTTTGGAAATCATCGAAAGTGCAAGATATATTCAATGTATATACTCCCTACTTCGACAGATTTATGGTTTCTTCTAATTCATTTCCAACCTTTGTCATTTTTCCCACTTAGTTATAGAAAAATTTGGTAATGTAGTACGCAAATTGGGTTGAAGAGGTCAAATTAACTGAAAAAAATCATCATTCCTTTAAAATTGAGTTGAGTTAAAAAATAATTAAATTTTAATAACTATAAATTAAAAATAATATAACTAATAAAAAATTAAAATATTTAAAACATAAATTTTTGAAATTACACTTCATTAAATATATAACACTATATATATATATATAGGGCCTAATGATTAAGAGCATATGTTTCCTCCTAAGAAATTACGGGTTCAAAACTACCCTTCGACCATTCACCAACAACCAATAAATAAGTTGGAAAATATACATTAATCGTAATTACCCAGATCTTCCTTTTTCTTTAATAAAAGTGAGAGATTCACGAGAACGGTCACACCATTCGTCACCCATTTCAACACAAATTCACCTTTTTATGGGATTAATAGATATTCCAATCAAACTTTGCAAGCAATGCTCAATTAATTTTTAGTCAAATGTCATGTTTATATAGGTTTACAAAGTAAATTTTTTATATATTTAGGAGGGTTAATGTCAACCAAACGATGCTTTCTGTGCACATTTGATTGAACATTCAATGAAGATTGCATTTGCATTCTCTGGAATCCAAATAATTACGACCTAACCATGCATCATTTTGAAGGAAATGGAATCTGCTCCTCCTAGGTTGATATAGGACAACTTATGCCAAGTGAAACTACTCTACCATCGACTATGGAGATTCTTAGTTCACTTGCATCACTGATTCATAATGGAAGTAGAGCACTAGATTCCACAAATTTCCAATCTTTGAAAATTTTCCCACTTAGTTGCAAAAATTGGTACTCTATTAAGAAAATTGGGCTGAATCTGTCAAAATAATTGGAAAAAATCATCATTGCTTCAAAATTTAATTGAATTATGGGTAGAATTTTATTCGTGTAAAACCTTAAAAATATGAAAGAATGAGGTGGAGGACGAACCTCAATGTTGAACAACACTACAAAAATCCAACTTTGATATGACTTGATTTAAAAGTAAATGACTATCTAATTTTTTTTTCTAAATTGTGCTAATTCTATTATGTAAACATAATGTTACAAAACTGCCTCAGTTCAGCTATGGGAGCCTGAAACCGGGCTTGATGTCCATGCTCTATCCTTATGTCGAACTGCCCTGAGTGGGAAACCAATTCTTTTAAAAGCAGTTGCACCGCCCTTGAAAAGGGAAACCGTTGGAGAATCCATTACATTCAACATAAGAAAACTACAAAAATGCAGCACTATAATGCAGCTTCTGCTGCTGTAGACAACAAAAAAGCCAGTATTTCTTTCAAAATAATCAAGTGTAGAAACCATACTGAGCCAAGACATAGCAGAGTTACTGTGTGTTGGCAGGAGAAGGCGACTCCTCCTCAATGCGACACCCATAATGCTCCTCAGAATCTTCTGCAGCAGCGCTCTGAGCTCCATCTTTGTCTGAGAGATTTGCGTCCACCTGCATAGCGAGATGTCCTAGGGATGGAGAGGCAGTGACAGGGGGGTCGCCCGGACAAATAGGAGACATTACAGCAGGGTTGGGGCAGGGGTCAAGAGGAGAGGGAGGAGGTTCGTGCCAAGGAGGAGAATGAAGAGTTGACTCTTCTCGCAAGGTTATAGTAATGTAAGCAGTGATGGTGGGGCGATTGAAGGCGCAGTCAAAGAGGAGCTCCGCTCTCTGCAAGGTTTGCCTCAGAAAATGGCTTCCAGAGGGATGAGGGACAGGGGAAACAGGGTTCGAAGGCGTGCCAAGAGGAGGAGAGGAGGGTGGATTGTCGTGGTCCCGCCGCCTATCAGCTTGCTCAGTGAAGGGAGCTTCATCGAGACGGGATGAGGGCCGTTCACTTGCAGGTCTGCCACGATTTGCACCTCGACGGCTCCTCATTCGTTGTCTTAGCCTAGGCATGGCAGTCGCAGCGGCTTGAACAGGCCACAGACAAGGGGAATAAGCTTGAACAGGAGAGAGACCACAGAGAGAGCCAGAAGGGATCTGCAAATTGAAATTGGAATGACAGAAGGCGCTATGAGAAAAATGATACCCAGGAATAGTTTCTATACGGCTGAGCAGCGAGCAGCGACGACCAGTGTGTGTGCGGGCACTAGGCACTGCACAAGCCGCAGAGCAAGCACTGCAAATAGGTTTCAAAGAGGTGTGGACAGAGCCGGACTGATCTGGAGAGCCCGATTTTGTATCCATAATGAGTCGACTGAGCATACCAAGGATGAAGAAGAGCCGGCGCTGGAGAGTAAATGTTATGAGCCCTTGCGAATTGAAGTTGGAGTTAATGGCGTCGCGGGGGGCCATATGGCCACCCCATGCGAGACGCCTTGGGAGTTGGCCAGGGACAGATGTCCCGTCAAACCATTTAAACATCCGCATCCGGAAAGTAAATGACTATCTAATTGATTAAGTTAGACATTATAATTAAATAAACTAAAGAAGGGATTAAAACAAATTTATTAATAATATAGACTAAAAGAAAGATTAAAATGGATTTATTAACAATATAAACTTTTTAGAAACTTAATAGGATACATATAACATCATAGTAGATCAGTATGGATGATGGAGCCAATATGAATAAGAAAATATATAATTTTCAAATCGAAGAGTTTGATAGAGTAAATATTGAGAAATTTAACAATTAATTTTTATATAAATTTTTTGTTTTTTAATTTGTTCTGATTTGATTTTTTAATATATAATATTGAATTCAAATCTAAATTAAATAAGTATAATGATGTGATTAATCCAAAAGACATTTATCTAAATTATGGATCACAAAAGTCTTAGATCTAATTTTAAATTAATTAAAATTAAATTTTAATAACTATAAATTTAAAATAAAATTTAAAACATTTAATTTTATATTAATAATATATTAATTAAATAATCAAAACATAAACATTTAAAATTACACTTCACTAAATATATAACACTATATATTTGATTTTAAAACAAAAAAAAAAAAACTTTAAAGACGTGATTCTTTAATTAAAAAAAAAAGAGGAGGATGGTTGACGAGGTATTTCCACTAAACACTCACCGCACTGGACGAAGCATCGGACCGACCAAATATGTATGATATAAATGTTTCAAAACTTTTTCGAAAAAATTTAAATTATTTGTATATTCAAAGCGTATTTTTGAATTTAAAAAAATGGTTGTTTTCAAAAAAAAATGATAAAATTGATAGAAACTTCACACCATAAAATAATAATTAAAAAAACATTTTAAATTTTTAATATGCCGTAAAGAAGATTGTCAAAGAATCACAATTTTTAATTTAATTTTTTATTTTTAGTTTAAGAAATAGATCCAGTCAGACATTTGTGTATTTGTTCATATAGAATTACTTACTTCGTATCTATATAGAATAAATTTTGTCTTTCTTTTTCTAAATTATTTGTTCATATAGAATTACTTACTTCGTATGTATATAGAATAAATTTTGTCTTTCTTTTTTCTAAATTCTTTACAAAATTACCAGCCTTCTAAATTCTTTACAAAATTACCAGCCTTCTAATGCCTCTACCACCACACGTTGAGTCCATAGATGACTTCTAGTCGACCTCTAAAGGAGTCCGGTGCGATTGGCTAAGAAAAGGAGGACTAAGACCAAACCCCTACCTCCTTCGTTGGGTCCACTACGTGGAAATTTACAAAGGGATTATATAGTATAATCTCCCATGGTTGTTTTTAGCAACATAAATTTCTCTATCAATCATGTTAATCGACAAACAACACATACAAATTTGGAATAGGATGAAGGGGCTTATAACATGTAACGTGGCAGGTATGATCTCCCCAGAAGTCGTTGTCTGCATGGCACAAATTTCACACATACTATACTAATATATCCTTAATACGATTGTAAATTTGGGAAATTGGGCCCCATACATTGCACTCCAATAACAGACAACTCTATCTAGAGCAACATCTTCTTCAAATTCAATAATATGCAATGTCAAATAATAAATATATATTAACCTTAGCGAGTGATGCGCTTGTGCTTATTGGTCTGAGGCGATCCCTCACAAGATTGAAGTTGATGTGTTACTTGTAAGGCTTGTGAAGCTGATGTGTTGGTTGTGAGGTAGGGACTCATCAAGAGAAGACTTAAATTTTGAAATTTATGTACACTTTACATGTCATTATTAAATCTAAGTATTCAATATTTTTTAAATATTAATTTTGACGAAATTTCCATTTGAATAAACTAATATTAGTCACATCACTCAAGAACGAGGTTGGTGTGCTTAACTATATGTATCATTCACTTTAAAGTTATATGTTGCCCACGTTAATGTGTATCAGACGGAATTCGATATGTGATTTTTATAGATAGGTTGTGTGTCATTTTCCCATTACGCAAATAATACGCAATTATTAACTTTGCTAAATTTTCACATTTAAAAAGTTAATATTGATGGAACCCTCTAAAGATTGATGTTGATGTTTGTGGAAACCATTACCATCCATTATGACTAGTGCATGATTGTGGTCGGTCTTTTTTTCTCATAATTTTTTTTTTATTCTTGATATGTAAACTTTAAGCTAAGTGTTGTGATATTTTCTTTGGCGTAGAAGAAATGGATTTTTCCACGATAAGTTTAAAATATTAAAAGTAGTTTATTTTAGTTCAAATTTGTTGAAGTTTTTTAAAATTTTAAATTATTTAATTTGTATAATTAGTGTGTTTTGGAGGGTTTCTATAGGATGTTAAATTTATTTATTTATTTAAAAATAGATTTTAGATTAAAAAAATCACATTTTTTCAAATTAAAATGGTTTGATTTTTTTTTTCAAATTAAAATTGTTTTATTAAATTTCAATAAAAAATTCATTTCACCTATAAATTAAACTATATTTTTTTAATATTTTAAATGTTAAAAAATATTGCATTCTGTTTATATCACTTTGGTGAGGAGTGATCTCTAATATATTTAATTTAAAATTAAAGATATAGAAAATTTTAACATTAAAAAAATTAGAATAATATAATTTACTTAAATTAAAATTAATGTTGAAGAATATAATATAGAAATATAAATAAATAAGTATAACTGATTTTAATATGTAGATTTTCATAATATAAATTTGTATTTGTTCTTTTTTAACCTTTGCTAAAATCTAGAAAAATGAAAGGTAATAACTATAATTAATTCATTAAAATTATTTTCTAGAAAATTATTTTTTTTTCTTATGCATATAAGTCTGTATTTTTTTAAAAGTGATATGTTTTTCCACTTTATGAATTAACACACTTTTAAGTTACGTTTTTATAAAAAAAATGTATAGAAATAAATTACTAGTATTTAACATTCTATATATATTTGAAATTTTAATTTAGAATTATATGATTAATAATATTTCTGCGGTAAATCTGATGCGAAAGGTATAGGGTTTTAAGGATCGATCTTAGATCCAGAGCCAAAACGCTGGCAAGAAGCCCAGATCGCCTCCAAGATCTGCAGCAACAAGGTCTCAAACTGGCGAAAAAGGTTGGACGACCGGGGGCCCTTGGAGCCCCCACTTTCAAGCAAGTCATTATAGACAAAGGCAAGAATATGGCTGAGGGTTCGAAGATCCCAGGCTCCTCAGCAACCCGAAATCATGCCGGCCATAATGAGCTACTCTCAGGTGGCCTTACGGAAGAAACGGTGGAAGGATCAGCCAGAAAAGGGGGAATCATCTTCGATCAACCCTCGCAAGAGGTAGATCCACTAAGAAAAGCAGCAGATCTGAATGATAATGCCCACCAAGGCGCTCATCTTGGTCGATCTGGAGATTCTGGAGGAAATGGCGCACAACCAAAATTTCAAGGGCGATGCAAACCAAAGGCTCTTGATAGCCTTAGGGTCCACATCACTAACCCAGATCTGCAATAATACCGGGATCACTTGTCAATCTATGCGGTAATATGCAAATTCATGGGGTTCTGGCCCAGTGAAAAATCTCTCTGTCAATGGATTAAGAAAGTCTGGAAACCGCGAGGGGAAGTACAACTTCACCTAGGAGCCAAGGGTTTTTTCACTGTTGTTTTCACCAATCTGGACGATAAGGACCAGATCTTTGAAGGCGGCCCCTACTTTTATGCTTCTGCGGGCCTCTATATGCGGCCGTGGAAACCTAATTTCACACCCGAGCAGGAGACCTTCACTCAAGTGCCAGTCTGGATCAGACTCTTCTCCCTGCCAATTGACTACTAGAGGCCAGCAGCGCTGGAGAAAATCGGCAACACTCTGGGCACTTTTGTCCGTGCTTCTGAAGCCACTCTTCAAAAAAGGTACACAACTTATGCTCGCATCTGTGTTGAAATGGATGTCTCTGGACCTTTGCACGAAGGACTTTGGTTAGATTACAGAGATGAAACCTACTTTCAAACTATTGACTATGAGAAAATACCATTCAGATGCCGGAAATGCCATGAGCATGGGCATTTAATTAGAGAATGCCCTCAAAACAAAATGGAGGAAAACCCCAAAGGGAAATCCTCCTCGACCACGGATGGATTCATTCGACCCACTGGTAGACACAGAGCCAATCGCAGAAATCCTCCCAAAATAGCAGATCCAAACACTGGCACAACAAATCCCTTTGAAATATTGGGCGAGGATTCTCAAAAGGATAAGGTAGAACAAATTACAGCAGCAAAGCTGATTACGAAGACAAATGATCAGAATAAAGAAGCCTTCGAATCGGGGGCTCTCAACACAGCAAACTCAGAAGACAAAAACCAGGAAGGGGATGAGGACATGGTCCTCAGTGAACAGGGCACGGAAGACCTAGAATTGGATGAGATTTTGGAAAAATAAGGGCTAGATCTTAATTCAATAGTGGAACAATGGAAACAGAAAGGGCTAGACAAAATACCAGAAGAGGAAATTAACAGGGTCAACCATCTGTTCTTAACCAGACAGGATGCAGTGTCAAAAGGAATGAAACGAGGTCGTGGCGCTACCAAGGGCTTGGGCATCAAATCAAAAACCCTACACCATACGCAAGCCAGCAGCCAGTACAAAAAGAAACGAGGAAGAAGATCAGACAAAGAAGCTCTCCTCGAATTAGGTCAAATGTTGATAAACTCGGGAAAGATGAAAGCCCTTGAGGCTTTCTCCTTCTCTTCCTAAACCTCGTTAACTATGAAAGTCCTCTCATGGAATGCAAGAGCATTGGGAAGCCTCAGGAAACAGAGGCTCTTGAAAAAGAAAATAACACAAGAAAAACCGGATATGGTCTTCCTCCAGGAAACCAAGTGCACAATTCAGAAACAAGATGAGATAACTAAGCGTTTGGGCAGACACCTTGAGCATCTAGCTGTGGAAGGAATAGGCATGAGCGGAGGCTTAGCCATCCTCTGGAATCCAAATGTCTACCATCTCATTAACGTTGAGGCCTCAAAGCACTTCCTAGCCCTGCAAATTCATATTATCGGGGAAAAAGGCTCCTTCTTATTTGTCAATATCTACAGCCCTCAACATCTGGAGGATAAATTTCTGCTGCTCCGTCAATTAACCAGCCTGCATCACAGGCACAATACCTCTCAGGCCATTTATGGTGGGGACTTCAATATGATAACCTCTCTCGAGGAGAAGAAGGGGGCCACCAGGGCTCTCAGCAATGACGCCCGGGCCTTTAATGCCTTTATTCAAGAAATAAGTTTGGTAGACATAAGACCTAGCAATGGTTTGTTCACTTGGACCAATAGACAAGGAGGAGACAGGCTTATAGCTTCCCGATTGGATCGGTTTCTAGTCTCTGAAATCCTTCTCCTTGAAGGGAACATTATGAGTTCTGAAATCCTCCCTTCCGGGGGATCAGACCACTGGCCCATCTCTCTGCAAGTGTCGATTTCGGGCACCCCTAAGAACAGGCCTTTCCGATTCGAAAGATTTTGGCTCACCCATAAAGATTTTCTCAGCCATATCAAAACTTGGTGGAAGACACCTCTGCCTGTAGAGGGTACAAAAATGTTCAATTTACAAGCAAGGCTCAAGTTTATTAAAGCACAACTAAAAACTTGGAATTGAGAGGTCTTTGGAGATATATTTGCGGACAAACGCCATCTGGAGCAGCAACTGGAAGAGATCCACAATAGATGGATTCAGGGCAATACGTCACAGGAATCCATCGAGATGGAAAAGCAGCTCATGAAGAAATGGAATGAAAGGTGCGAGCAGGAAGAAATATTATGGAAGCAAAAGTCGTGCAATCAATGGCTGAAGGAAGGAGAAAGGAACACCAAGTTTTTCAACAGGTCTGCTATTGACTATAGATGCAGCAATAGAATCACTAGATTACAAGGAGAGCATGGAGAGGTTCTTAGCTCACACCACGACATCGCCAATCAACTTCGCAGACATTTTCAGTTCATTGCCACTAAACCAGAATGCGATCGAAGGGAGGCCATTGCCAAGGTAACCTCAACCATACCCAAACTCATCTCCGATGAGCAAAACAGTGCCCTGGAACGACCGGTTTCTCTCCAGGAGGTGGAGGTGGCAGTCAGAGAAATGGCCAACGGGAAGGCCCCAGGGCCAGATGGCTTCACTGTGGATTTCTTCAAGGCCTGTTGGGACATTGTGAAAGAAGACATTTGGGAAGTGGTAGAAGATTCAAGAATATCTTCTTCCATCTTAAAGTCACTGAACTCCACTTTTATTGCTTTAATCCCCAAGGAAAAATATGCCTGCACTCCATCCAAATTTAGGCCCATTGCCCTCTGCAATGTGGTTTATAAGATCATTTCAAAAGTCATAGCTAATATACTAAAACCTATTTTACCTCAAATCATATCAGAGGAACAATCAGGTTACGTGGAGGGACGACAGATCATGGATAACGTTCTGTTAGCCCACGAAATGATTCACACGCTACAGACACTAAGAAAGGTAGGTATGATAATTCAATTGGACCTCTCAAAGGCATATGATAAAGTAAGTTGGACCTATCTCGAGGCTGTCCTCAAAGCTTTTGGCTTCAGCACCAGATGGATAACTTGGATCTCAGCTCTGATCAAAACGCCTAACCATTCGATTCTAATTAATGGAGCCCCCACTCAACCTTTCTACCCAACCAGGGGTATAAGGCAGGGGGACCCTATCTCCCCTTTCCTTTTTGTTATTCTTATGGAAGGGTTCAACCGTCTCATTAAATCAGCTCAGGAGAACAATCTGATAAAGGGCTTGCAGCCATTAACCAATTTTACGGCCACCACGCACCAGCAGTTCGTGGATGACACGATGCTACATGGCACGCCCACTGTAAAAGAAGCAAAAGGATTTAAGAAAATTCTCACCTTGTTCAGTCAGGCATCTGGAATGGATTTCAACTTTGACAAATCCTCGGTCTTCTTTTTTAACACCCATCTGGCGGTTCAAAGACATTTAACTGAGGTCCTCGGTTTCAAGCGAAGCACTCTTCCTTCCAAGTATTTAGGGGTTCCCCTCACAGACAAGCCATGGCATAAGTCTCATTGGGAGAAAATAATTACCAAGCTTGCTGACAAATGCAACCACTAGACCAACAGAGTCCTTAATCTGGCAGGGCGTATGGTAATGACCAAAGAAGTTCTCCAAGCTATTCCTCACTACATGCTATCGATTCTCCCAGCCCCGCAAGGGATCCTTCAGAAAATTAGAACCATCCAGGGAAACTTCCTCTGGTCGGGCAACTCTGGCAAGCAAAAATGGGCACTTGCGGCTTGGGACAAACTATGCAGGCCCAAGATCTTCGGAGGGATAGGGCTGCAGAATCCTGGAACTACCAACAAGGCCAGTGGCGCCAAGCTATGGTGGAGGTGGTTAACAGAGCCGCATACTCCGTGGGCAAAATTGTGGAAAGCTAGGTATGCAGTTCATTGGCAGCAAGAAGAGCTAATCCGAATAACCGACGTCCCGATGGGCTCCCCCATATGGAACTTGGCTCGAGCCAGTCGACATATAATTCAGGACCACTGCTTTTGGGAAATAAGAAACGGGCAGTCGGCTCTCTTCTGGGAAGACGCTTGGCAACAACTCCCGATACTGGAAGGCCCTAATCTTCATCCTTTGGAGCGATGGTATCAGGAAAAAAGGAAAATAAAAGTCCATCATTACTGGGCTCAAAGCAGTGAACCTCAGCAATGGAGGAGTTGGAATCCAACTCCCCCTCCCTCTGATGAACTACTGCAAAATCTAAACGACACACTCAATGCCACCCTCAGGAAAAGAGTCATCAGGGAAATGCATGGTCTGGACATACTCCGCTGGGGCACGCTCTCTGGAGGCTCTTTCAACCTGAAAGAAGCCAAGCACTACTTGGACAACAGAGAGGAGCGGGACAAGGTGGATTGGTATGAAAATGTTTGGGCCGGAAGTCTGTGGCCCAAAATTAAAATGTTCTTATCGCTCATAGAAAACAGGAAAGTCCTAACATGGGAAAATCTCACCAAAAGAGGGTTTACAGGGCCCTCCCGTTGCCCATTAGGTGAGCAACAGGAGGAAACCACCAACCATCTCTTCAACAGCTGTGACTGGACTAACAAGCTTTGGGAATTGCTTCAAGATATCTTCCGACAGTCAAACAGAAAACACAATTCAATCCAAGACACCATAACCAAATGGCGAACACAATACTCTAACAGCGCTATCGTAAACACACTGTGGACGAACAGTCCAGGATTCCTCATATGGAATGTATGGAAAGAAAGAAATAATCGCATTTTCCAAAAGCGCAGCATTCGGCAACTCGATGATTTAAAAATGGTCATCATGCAAGGGCTCACGGAAACAACCCGTACCTGGTGTAAAGAGGAAAAGGCTGAAACGATCTCTCCCAATGACAAAAGAATTCTGGGCATCTTTGGGCTCATCAATTCAGCGGAACAACTCCTGAAGAAAACTGCGCTCTCACCAGTTCCTCCTCCTGTTATCTGGTAGTGTCCGCCCCATGGCTTCTGCAAGTTGAACTTCGACGGCGCAGCAAAGGGAAACCCAGGCCCAGCTGGGGCAGGTGGTGTTCTACGTGATGAAATGGGCAGCATCATTCACATCCTAAGCAAAAATTTGGGTGAAACCACAAACAACGACGCTGAATTCACAGCTTTAGAACAGGGTCTCCGACTCTTAGTTCAGCTTGGCAAAGGGAAAGTTATCGTGGAAGGCGACTCTCAGGTGGCCATAACCACAGTAAAGAAAATCCAGCACGGGACGCAGCCCAACAAGGCAATCAAGCATTGGAGGTTAGCTGTGGTCACGGAAAGGATTGCACAACATTTGCCATTTCTCAGCGGGATAATCCTGCAGTCTGTGCGAAGGCAAGCAAACTCGCTTGCGGACCACCTTGCTAACTACGCGGTTGACAACCCGACTATTGCCTGGGACACGTGTTGGCATGATCTCACGAATGACCAACTTCGGGATCAATGCAACACAATCTCAAGGAAAGACTTGAATGCAGGTGATTCCATAGGACGGACGGCAGGTCAGCCGTCATCAGAAAATCAGGCTTAACGGTATGGTGATTGCGCACGTCAGGCGGCACACGCAGGAGCGGTTAACGAGAAACCATTGGGATCAGCCTTCCTTAATGAGAAGGAATTATGGTAGAGGAAAGAGCACCACCAAGCGCATTAAGCGCAGGATGCCAGCGTGTGAAGGATTAGATAGCAGGACGGAAATCCTCGGTCACTCACCCAGCTTTGGCGGCAGTACAATTCGGCAACTTGCCTTGCATTATGGCCTTAAATGGCTTCTCCGCAGCACGCTTCCACCCAACTCCAATCTCTTTATTAGTTCCTCCCTTCGACCTTTCTGTCTCATTCTTGCTTTGGATAATCGACCTGCAAGCCCTTCATCTAATCTAGATTTCAGCTCACAAAAAGTGATCGTTGCAAGCACTGACCCAAGCGCCATGGCGGAACTGAATCTGCGAAGCATCAAAGCCTCACATGCCCTCAAAAGGGCCAAGGACTGTTATGAGGCTTCAGTTTCTAAACGCGGCAGGCAGACAATCGAGGTGTTGGAGGAAGAAGTGGAACTAGCTCGAACACAGACGGATGATACTAACATCAGCGAGGAAGTTGATTGGCTCGTGGATCCTGGGACTCCATCCACACGTCAAACCCAATTTCTTCAGACCCAAGTCGTCGCTTGGCAAGTGAAAACGATGCTAGCTAAAGCCATAGCCATGAAGGGGGCGGCAGTGAAGGAGACGTTTGCGGCGACCTCCATGGCGTCAGCTCGAAACACCGCCCGCCTCGACAAACTGGAGGTTTCATTCAACTCGCTGACCGAGGAACTACGCTAGCATGGCAAGGCCTTGGAAAAGTTCGTCCGCCGCTTCGAAATCTACCTCCGCCACATACTCCATGTGTCCATCGAGCTTCCTTCGGACGATTCGCAGGCCACCGTGATCAGACGGTTCAAGCCACAGGCTCCTGCCACAGGCGGTGAGGGCGCTACTCAAGTCGAAGGGGGACACTCTGGTGCATCCACTCCCACTATCTAACGGCTCAGCAATTCCTATGTTTTTCTGTCAACTGGTCAATTTATTTTTCGTTTCTTATGTCTCTCTACAGTTAATTTTCGGCTTGTAAAAGGCCACTGTGGCCTTCAGCAATGTTTTGGTCTAGTTTTGCAGTCATAGGGTGACCCTGCGTGGCAGCCCTGTAGTTTTGTTTAAAGGAATAAGATGATCACAAATCTAGCTACTGTTCAGTTCTGTTAAACTCAGTCCTTTGTAAGATCGAAACGAAGCAGACCTCTCCACTGTCAAAGCCATAAGTCTTCGAGCATCAAAGCTGTAATCTCTGTTCATATTATAATATAATGAATTGGTTGAGTCCCCACTTGGAAGTACTCCCAGATTGAGAGGTCACAGGATCAAATCTCCTAGACGCCCGTGGGGTTAGGGCTCAGTGTTAGGTCGACAGTAGATCCCTTCGAGAGGATTTACTGCGATTCATTAAGACCGTGGATGTAGCTAGTACATGTGTACAGGCACATAGGAACGTGAACCACTATGAAAAAAAAAAAAAATTAGATTTTTTATTTAAAATAATTAATTTACATATATAATTTTAAATTATTAAGGTATGAAAAAATTGTATATTAAATTCTATCTATAATTAAAAAACAATTTAGATTTTATCTTAATTCCGTGATCATCAAGTGTCGAGAGATTAAATATCTCAAGGTGCAAACTTAGGAGAAGTTTTGCGCCAAGATATTTGATCCCTCTCCGTGCTTGATAGATCTAGAGCTAAGATGGATCTAGGCTGGTTTCAGTCGTGTGCAGCCAAGGAAACTTTATCGAAGATATCATAAATTTGATCAATATATGTAAATATATATGATATTAATATAATTATTTTAAATATGCTAAATATGTCTCTGATAAACCTAGTCATTTTAATTTTAAATTTGCATAGTTAACTCAGCTTATTGAGATGATAAATATTGTTAATAACTTTAATGACGAAAAATGATGAAATACAAATTTTGAAAGCAAAGTGACAATGTAATAGTGTTGAATGATAGAAAATGTGAATAGTAAGAATGTAGTCAATTAAAAATAACTATTTTCTTGTACTATTCTTATTGTCACCCTTGTTAGTTTTGTCATATTTTCATATCAATTATATGAAAAGGACACTTGAAATCGTAAACTATTTAAATATTTAACTCGAGCTATTGTAGGAAAAATCATACCTTGTTTCTCTGAATCTCTAATATTAATAGGTTGAATTACTATAACACAAAAATCAATATACATTGTCAATAATTCTATGTGCTTATAATGAAATCAATGCACACTCTTAATCCAATCACTTTAAAATTAATGTACCATCATACATCCAATTACATCAAATCAGAAATCAACATTTACACTGAAATCAATGCATCTAATGAAGCAATCAAATAATATTACAAAAAAAAATCTACACTGAAATAAATGCACATAATGCAAGTAATGAAATAAGATCAGAAATCAACATCTACACTCAAATCAATGCATCTAGTGCAAGTAATTAAATAATATTAGAACCCAACTTCTACACTGAAATCAATGCATCTAGTGCAAACAATCAAATATGATTAGAAATCACCATGTACACTGAAATCAATGCATTTAGTGCAAGAAATCAAATATTATTAGAAATCATCTACATTGAAATCAATGAATCTAGTGCAAGCAATCAAATATAATTAGAAATCAACATCTACATTGAAATTAATGCATCTAGTGCAAGCAATCAAATAGGATTAGAAATCACCACATAAACTGAAATCAATGCATTTAGTGTAAGAAATCAAATAGGAATCGAAATCATCTACATTGAAATCAATGCATCTAGTGCAAGTAATCAAATAGCATTAGAAATAAACATATACACTAAAATCAATGCATCTAGTGCAAATAATAAAATATGATTAGAAATCATCTACATTGAAATCAATGCATCTAGTGCAAGTAATCAAATATCATTAGAAATCAACATCTATACTAAAATCAACGCATCTAGCGTAAGCATTCAAATAGGATTATAAATCACCATCTACATTGAAATCAATGCATCTAGTGGAAGAAATATTATTCCCTCTCTCCCCCCTCCATCTATATCTATATATCCCTCCACATATCTTTCTTTGTCTCTCTATCTCACCCCCTCAAAGTCACATGCTCTCTCACTCCATATCTATCAATCTCTCTATCTCTCCCGCCTTTTCTCCATCTCTCTCTCTCTTCTTCGCTCTCTTCACCTTCCATCTATATCTTTGTCTCCCTCTGTCTCTCTATATCACCCCCAAAAAATACACTCTCTTTCTCCAATATATATATATATATATATATATATATATATATATATATATCACTCCCTCCTTTTGTCCCTCTCTCTCTCTCTCTTCCCCTTCTCTCCTTCTCCCCTGCTTCTATCTCTCTTCCCTCCTACTATCCTCTCTCCCTCTCTATCCATTTTCATTATCACTACCTTTCCCTCTCCACCTTTCTCTCTCTCTATGTATTTCTTTTTACCTCCCTCTATCTCCCCCTCCATATCCAAATATCTTTCCCTACCTCTCTCCACTCTCTCACATCCTCTCTCTCTCTTCCTTCATCTCTCTCTCTTTCTCTCCCACCTCTCTCTCTTTCTCTCTCTCTCTCTCAACCCTCCAACTTTGTTACTATATGCCTCTCTCTCTCCTTCTCTCCCCCCTTCTCTCCATATCTCCTTCTTTTCCTCATTATCTCACCCACAAACATACACTGTGTTAGTGCTAGAATCAACACTTGGATTGTAAGAAGCACTTAACTAGACACATATTAAGCTTCAAGGGCTTTTCTTATAGTTGGATTATGATTTGGAAAGTGGTTGAGATTCTCACACACTGGAAAATAAAAAGGTTTCAAACTGATAAATCACTCACACATATTAGGGTACTAGTATTTGATGTAGTAGCAAGGGTAAGATTGTATTCTAATGGTTAGGAGAATGTGAAAAGAACAGTGAGTCAATATGATAGAAGTTGTTGGAACAGGGTCTCCTAAAGCTGCGGACTTTGTCCATTTTTTGTATATTTTTTGTAATATTTGGTCTAACGCAGGGGTTTTGGGGTGGGTGAAAGCCCCTAATGCATTATAACAGGTCAAGGGTAGAGCAAGAGTTTGCAAACCACGGTTTGTGGACCATTCAATGTGTAAGATAAATCGGTATAAATAGATGAACCTTGTTTAGTCTTAGGTATGAGATTGATGCAAAGGACGAATTGTTAGATCTGTAGCTGGTGGTTTGGGTAAGGACTCCTGCTGGCTGTGTGCGTGGAGATCCTCAGTCTTGTTGTGTACGGACCCTGCTGGCTATGTGCGCAGGTGGTATTTTGGGATTGTAAGAGGATTGTGGTATTAATATATATGCGAAGTATTGTCGGATATCTTATGTTATATGGATATGTTTTGTTATGGTTGATGCAAACTTGGTTTATATGATTAAGTTGCGAAGTATCTGTTTGATAGCTGCGAAAGTATTTGTATTTCTGTTATTTGAATCTATGATTTGTTAATCACTGCGATTATAGTTGTTGTGATGATAGATTGGTATTACACATGTGGATGCGGAGATAATCACTAGATCTGTGCATGATAATAGCCCTGTTATATAAGCCTATGAATAGATCAGTTAGATGCGAGATTAATAGGCTAGGAACGCAGACCTGCTTGACTTACCTGCTCTCTCTCAGGATGCAAAAACCTAGTTCCAGCACCCTCCCATACTGCTTCAGGTGAGACTTTTGCCTGCGCAAGTAGGTCACTGTTGAAAGGGCCAGTAGTATAGGGGTTTGTTGGAAAACCTTAACCTCTGAACCTAGGTCAGGACCCCTCGAGCCAAAAAATGGTTTCGTTGCCAGGATCAGGAGCATTTTGAGAGAGAGATCAGGTAATGCCAAGACCATATTGGAAGCCCGAGAAGAAAGAAATCGATAAGTGGTTTGAGAAGCAAGTTCAGGAATTCACAGTAAAAAAAAATTGCAGTGCGAATTTGACCACAGAGAAGTGGAAGAATAAGTACATTTTTACAGAGATCTACGAAATTTTCGTTGTGAAATTCGCGACCGAGCTACAGGAGTGGCTCGCAAGGCTTGTGGATTTTTAGAAGTGTTGGAAAGACGAGCGGATCACGCAGTGGACCCCAGAGTTAATTTAGCAGTTAGAGAAGATTGATAACACCATCACTCGCATGGTATGTCACTAGGTGGACAGTGTGATAGGAGGATTTGTGAAAGAATTTGCAAACGACCAATTTGTGTCCTACTCAGAGGCAGAGCGGAGGTTCTTCAAGGGTTTCTGGGGTAAGTTTCTGAAAAATTTTCCTTTACTGATTAAGATCTTATTGTGCGAAAACAGAATTGTGTGTAGTCATACAGAGTGAATGAGATCTGATCAAAGTGAGGGTACAACGCGCAGTGGTAAATATTACAAAACCAATCAAGAAGGATATCGATCTGTCTACAGTCCAGTAAGAAATTCTGCTGCGCACAACCCTCCATCTACGCCATCTTCAAACCCTCATAGGGGTAAGAACTCATCGCCACCACCACCAGAAGATGGTATGGCCTTGCACATGAAGATACCCACCTTCAAGGGCGTAGGAGATGAAGACATGGATCGGTTCTAGTTTGTTGTAGGCTCACTATGGACTGTGCAGAGTGTAGCTAGTGATGCGGTGAAAAGGGCACAACTATCCCTTGCCTTTGAAGAAAGAGTTCTAGATTGGTATATGGGATACATCGACCAGCATGTGAATGCGACCATTGAAGAGATTAAGAATGCCTTGAAACAACAGTTCAATAAGCCCAAGTCCTACTCTTAGATAGTGAATGACCTAAAGGATTTTAAGCAAGGACTGTCCGAGTTCGTATGGGAAAGTCGACTTAAAGGGTTTTGAATGAGGAATATGCCCACTCCCGAAGGGGAAACCAGTCCCGAAGGGGAAACCATGAAATGAAGCTGACCCAAACCCACTAGCCATCAAAGGCATATGCACTGAGACAACAGAATCAACAAAAGAAGAGACATAAGGAATCACACTAGAATAAATTCCAAAAGAAAAGGGGCCAAATTGAGAAGCATATGCTTGGGTGCTTCCACTCAAATATGGAATAGAAGTAGAGCCAAACATAGCAGCACTAGAAGTGATTGTCAAAATGGAAATAATACCTCCTCCTTCGAATGAAAGAGGAGTACGAACACTTGCAGTTCTCATAGCCGAAGTTGTGTTCGCAGTCGTGGCCATCGAAAGAATGTTGGAAACTACATCATCGATTTACAAAGGAGATGACAAAGGAGCAGCACCTAAACTATCCATAAGGCAAAAGAGACAGAGAGGTAGCAGAGGCAACAGAAGAAACAGAGGAATTGAAGCAGAAGAAACAAAGGAATTAGAGACAGAGCAGTGGAGTTGAAAAGGCCTGAAGGAGTGTAATACAGAGGTTTATTTATGAATTAGGGGTGTAATACAGTTTTCAGATGAATTATTGAGCAATTATTGAGCATAGACTTTGATTGAAGACTAAAACCCTGTGGTAAAGACTTAATATGCTTGGGGATGAGTTGGAGCATTGCTTAAATGGCAGAAGAGGACTGGAGAGGGAGCCCGAGAGTTGGAGAGAGGCAGAGAACCTCTTCAGTAACACTATAGGAGGGTAATGGCCACGGAACTGAATATCTGGCCTGTAAGAATTTGTTTGAGACCTACCACCTGTAAATATATACATATATCTGTGTATGAAGAATTGTGTATTTACTGGTGAGATTCCTGCGTGAAGTTGCTTTAGATTCTTGTAGGATCTGGACTCTATAATTCGAGCTAAGAGTCTGTCTGTGTATTCAAGACCGAGGATGCAAGAATGTGAAATCATTTAATCTGAAAATTGAGATTAATTGTGCCTGTGTGTAGTTGGAAAACTTGGTGTTAATACTATCGACATCGTATCTCGAATTGGTCGACAGAGGAGCGATTGTGTGACTATGTATCTTCTTGGTTGAATCACATGAAACATTGAATTAATATTTTTGTGAAATGATCGAATTAAATCTTGTGTGAACCATATTCTCTGTGAAAGAGTGGTTGTGTGCACTCTGCATAAGAATAGACGGAACCAAGAAAAGGAGCGGAACTCTACGTTGGAGGCGGAACCATAGTCAAATGTGTAGTATGAATGGAGGTGGAACCATAGTCGTAACAAAGAATATATATAATTGAAATGCGATGAAAAATTGAAATCGTGGAGGACCGGAACCTGGAGCATAGGGAGAAGTGGAACCATGACCCAATGAATAGTAACAGTGGTTTGGAGCGAACGGTGGGTTTCATCGCACCACCCTTATACGAAAAGCGGTAATTCTGGGTTGGGCAGCGATTCCATAGGATTGGTGACGCGTGTCCCTGGATGAATAGTAAAACCATCGTTTAACTTGCGCCATCGCGCATTAACTATCGACCAGAGACGCCGGGCGATATCGATATATGTCGTTGATTTGGAGGCTCGATATCCGACGGCGATCATTCGCAGAACTTGCCTGGAGTTTAACCAATGTGCGCGAACGATAGTCCAGGTACGATGCGCCATCGTGCGTTAACATCCGTGCAGTTAATCCAAGTGATATCTGTTGGATCGGGCAATGCAATAACAACCGTTGGATGGGCTCGTAGATTTATTGAAGGTACGATATGAGCGTTTGATTGGGTGATTGGATGTAGAGGTGGGCCCGGAGCCGAGGTTTATTACATAGTAATTGTTTAACCAACGCGTTGGGTTAAATGTGAAAGGTGAAGATTTATAACCGTGAGTCTAAGGTTCTGAGATATATTTAAGTGGGGAACGTAATACAGTTTATTGATATAAAGGTTATAAAAACCGCCACAGTTTATTAAAACCACAATTTATTAATAGGTTGAATCGGGAATATGCATACACGATGATATATTTATATAATGTGCAAAAGTTATAAGGTTGGCGGCATAATATAAAGTTCGAAAGTTATATATATAAGCCGGGAGCCAAAATTAAGTTCAAAAATTGTAATGATCGAAATATGAATGAATTCATATGTATGATTTTATAACCATGGAAAATGAAGTTTCCGCATTAATTCAAGTTTGCCCAGATTTAAAATCAGCTATTATATAACTGCAATGAACAGGGAACGGAATACAGGAGAAAATGAAAAAGAGAATAAGGTTGAATGAATTGAAAGTGT
The DNA here is from genome assembly GCA_034641835.2 of Pinus albicaulis. Lineage (NCBI taxonomy): Eukaryota > Viridiplantae > Streptophyta > Pinopsida > Pinales > Pinaceae > Pinus > Pinus albicaulis. The sequence goes on from JAXQQM020093006.1 coordinate 33,865, forward strand.
AATGTGAGTTTCAAACCATTATGTTTAACTCATATATGAACAGAGAATGTAGACAGGTAGCCCGAGAACAGAAATAAGACAGTGAACAGGTGAATAAACACAAGGATAAAAGTATGGGTCTGACAGAGATACACAGAGATTACAGGTTTGACAGTATACATTCACATGTGCACACAATTACGCTGGAACTGCTGCACAATACCACCAACAACCGTGCAGTAGTGCCAGTGCCCAGAATCCAAAATCCAGAAAAGGAGCTGAGCAAAATTGAAATATGTAATTAAGAATGTGAATGTAAATGTTGTAATTAATTTTTTATTGTTTGTGATGCAAAGGCAAGTATCCTAAGGAAAAGACAAAATCCCACTGTACCATGAAATTTTGTACATATTATTATGATTTTAAATTGAGTTGGATAAAGAAATGAGGAGGCAGAAGACCAAGGGGTATGACCATCCATTTCGAATTCCTAGAGGAAAACAAACAGTCATCAAGAAATTTCTATAAGTAATATCATCTTGATATGCAAAAGTGAGTTGGGTTAGAGGTTAGAGAGAGTGAGTGAAGAGAATGCAGAAATGAAGTAGTAAAGTAGAGAAGAAGGAGAAGCTGATAGAGAATTTGAATAGATGCAGAAATGATACAGGGCAGATATGAGAATAGATGAACAACAGAGCAGATGGAACAGAACAGAGCTGATATCCAAGGTAAATCAACAAGTGTTTCTCTTTTGAAAGAGTAAGGAAGTTGGAGCTTCCCTATCAAGTTGTAGCTTGATAGATGTCAGTTGTAGCTGACTGAGGTAGGAGCCTCCTGTAGGTTGGTGCCTGCAGAAAATATATGGGAGTTGGTGCTTCCACATCAAGTTGTAGCTTGATAAAATGTCAGTTGTAGCTGACTGAGGTTGGAGCCTCCTGTAGGTTGGTGCCTGCAGAAAATTGATGGGAGTTGGAGCTTCCTTGCAAGTTGTAGCTTGCAGAATTGAGGTAGGAGCCTCCCGTAGGTTGGTGCCTACAGAAAATTAGTGGTGAGAGGGAGTTGGAGCTTGCCTTTGCATCACAACAATAATAAGATGTGGTTTTCTCCCTTTATGGGTTTCCACTTATATCTGGTGTCTCTGTGCATGATGTTTATGTGTTGATATGATTTATATAATCTGCTTAATACTTGTTGCTCACATATTAAGACTGTTGTTACATTAACAAATCTGTTTGATACTTGCTGCTCACTAATAAAGATTGCTCACATATTAAGTTGATCATGAAGTGAAGGTGTAAATAATTTTTAAGAGAAAAGTTTTAAAAGTCCATGTATGTGTTAAAATGATTCAATCCCCCTCTCAGTTCAACTTAGGGTTCAACTCGGCTAAAATGGATGAGAATATGGAGTACAGCTAGCCTCGGGATGTAGGCCTAATGTACGAAACGTCCGGAAAGCGAGTAGGAAGAGATGGAGTGCCGGGAGGTTGAGGAACCTGTTCGACTTTAACTTCTTCCACTAGAAACAAGACTCTAGAGATGAGTGGAGTACTCCTCTCTATAATACCACTAGTACTAGGACCACCCGTAGAAAAAACAACCCCAAAAAAAGGATCAGTCTCTGTTGCATTTGAAACTATGGGATGAAAATCACCCTCTGAATTGCTCCTATGCCTTCTTGAAGAAGGCTCGATACTCGTAGGAGAAAGCCCATGAAGCCTCCTCGATCGATGAGGCAATCGGTCAACCACTTTTAATAATTATGAGATTAATTAGACTCAAAAAATCAAGAAGTTGTGGAAATCTAGGATCAAAGAGCACACTCTATCAAAAGTTCCTAAGATGCAACAATCAAGCGGCCTTCAGGTATTTCCGTTACGGGTAATGAGGACTAGAAACCAAAATACAAGAAAGCAGATAAAAGGACCTTCCAAAAATAGTCTAGGGTAATTACACCCCAGGCCTACTAGCGAAGGTAATAGAAACTATTACACTGACCTCCTGACAAAAGCCTTTGCCAGTGCAAGTACTCGAGCTTCACAATGGCACCCTCCATAAGTACTAATTAAAGTGATACAATGTATGTCTCAGGTACCATGGGATACTATTCCCCCCCGGAGTCACCCGTGTGGTCCCTAGGAAAGGAAACTAAGGGCACTAATCTATATCAGCAGCCGAGCGGAACAATCTTAGGTCAAGATCCAACAAATAGGAGAAGGGGTATCTCTCTTCTCTGCCTTCACTATCCCTCGCGCTTGACTCTCTAGAGGAGAGATTTCCCTGTCCACTTAATGGAGTTGGGTTTCGCTCATTAATGAAAGTACAAACATTTATAGTTCGTTTTAATTATCGCTTGATTTTAAATAGTTGTTACTTAAGTCACAAGTAGATGGAGATGAAACTGATGATGTTTTTTGACCCAAAAGAAATTAATGAAAACCTACTACATGAAGATGCAATATTTTTCTGTCGATGAAAAGATATTTCTAAATGGGTTTTACGAAGCTAATAAATAAACAAAACTTGTTTTTATTTTCAATTACCACTCTTCACACACTTCAGAAAATTATCAAAGGTGACTAAAACGCTTCAGTGCAACTAATGCAAAAACTACCAATGATATGCAAATGCTAGGACTACTCACTAAGGAAGAAAAAATAGTTTCTAAACAAGATTGGTTCGGTCACTTTGACAGACAGGAAAGGCAAGTAAAAACAAGAACTTATTTGCATATAATGATGTCAAAACAAACTTGATATAAAAGAGAGAGAAATTCAAACAAACGCTTCTTTTGAAACCATGCAAAATGAACCAAAAGCGAGAAACTAACAAATTGCCTCAAAAAGATTAAAAACCATGAAAAGGAAATCAAAGAAAAATGAACGGAAAAACAATAATGTTTTTGGCTTTTCACTTTTAAGGAAACGAGAAAAATTTCAATGAGACAAGCACAACACTACCAAAAAACACTACCAAAGGTCAAAAATCACGAAAATGAGTGAGCAGGGAGACTTAAAAAATACACAAGTAACTATGCCACTTTTGTAGTAGGACTCAAAAGAGCAAGTTGAAGTAAGCTGACTCAAGAAGGCGATTCGGAAACGATGCTTTTGACTCCACAACAAACAAAAACTTCGGGGAGACAAAGAACTTATCGATTCAATAATCCCAAGAAACAAGAAAACAAAGCAAGTAAAAAGAGAAAAAACCAATAAATGAACCAGTGCATAGGGAAAACATGAGAAAATAAGCAAAAGCTCACTATTTTGAATGTTCAGAATAACCAAGAACTCCCAAAAAAGGTCTTCGTGCTATAGCCGCAACTTAGACTTCACTAAATAGGAAAAACCCTACAATGGCTAGGTTTTCACAAGAAAAAGAGAGGAACTGACATACAACCACAAGAATCGCAATCCAAACACCTAATAGGTTTCACAAGATGACCAACCACAGACAGGAAAGGTATACAGGGCCTCAAAATTCAAATTTTCAAAATTTACTAGGCATATGCAGGTTCATTGCGTGCAACACTCGTGTATACACGACTATATCCAAATAAACACTTGTATACACGGGTTCTTTTGGAGAAAACAGTAGGAATACACGACTATGTACAAACGAGGTAGCGTATAGAAAATAAAATAGGGAAAAAGAAAAACCCAGGCCTGATCCAAAAGATCAGGACCTCTGGTTGGCTGAGAAATGAACCCACTATATTGAAAAAGTGACCAAACTGCTAGGAAACCTAAAGAATAGAGAAAAACAACCCAAACTAGGAATTACACAGATGTAATCCCCAGTGGAGTCGCCAATTCTGTTATGGGCAAAGCTACCCTAAGGTCTGGGTTGAAAGACCTAACAGAGTGGAGGGCATGTAACCACAAGAAGCACTCTAATAATGAGTTTTAATGCTTGAACTAAAAAATGGATGATATAAAAGCTTACCCAAAATTCCTTCGTTTGATGTTGATCCCGCAGGGTGCAAACCCTTTGCTACTCCTCATGCTCTAGAACCTAAAATATGCCAAGGCTTCTGAGCGAAACCTTCCTCTAGATCCATCCAGCCCTAGCCTCACAAAACTCTTTCCATAAAGGGTGCACAAAGGATTTCACATAAAGTGGGAAGTGATCATCACAAGAAAATAAGGGTTTCCTAGACCTCGGAAGTGCAGGAGGCATAGGGAAATATCAGACTTGATCAGGGCTCGAGTAGGCTATAATATCAATAGCATTCTCTCTCTCCCCCCTTAGGCCTTTCCCTTGAGGTGTATTTATACTTCCTCAAATTAGTTTTTTCAGTTGGGGAACAGTTAGGCCACGGGTTGGGGTAGTTAAGTTACATGAAAAACCGTAAACCCTGCCTCTTTAATAGGGAATTTATATATATTTTTAATATTTTAAATAGCATACGCAGATTAGCTATGGATGGAACCACATCTATACGCGGAAAAAATTGGTAGTCATGTATGGATTTTAAAATACTGGTTTTTAAGAAGTGTGATCAAGTCTAAATGTAAGTGCTGCCCAAGGCCAATGCATAAGTCATCAAGTACATAGAGGTGATAAATGATGCTATAACACATATAAACAATTATTTCCACCTTGAGGCTAAATCAATTATCTTTCTTGCTGGAATTATCCATGAGTGACCAAAAAGGAAGTCAATTCATTGATTACATGATCCTTCATTTACAGGGAATGTCAAATTTCTTGGAGCTCATTATTATCCATTGGAACAAAGATCGAGAAACACATATTCAAAACTATTAAAAGTAAAGACCACAAGACTATGGGACAATGACAAATACCCTATTATTATCTCATTTTGTTGGTATTGTCACCTAGTCTAAACTCACAAATAACTCCCAAAATTTAAATTATCTACAATATTGTTAGAGCATTGAATAAACTAAGAATGGACCTCTATAAAGTAGAATGCACTTGGTCAAAATAGATGATTTGATTCATCAATGTTGGATGGGAAGTCCCTATGTTGTGAAGCCAAAATTCGTCAAATATCTACATAGAAATGTTAGAGTAGGGCCAATGTATTGCAATGCTGACATCCTAAACACTAAATACGATCATTCAACCTCGATGCCTATTATTTGAATTGAGGCTTTCAAGAGGAGGTTAGGAAGTAATTTGAAGCATGTGGTGAGGACAGTCTTGCTATATGGGAAATTATCAGAATGTGTAGTTTCATCTACTTTAATGATTCAAAGGTATTATTGGAGTTCGAATTGGCCAAGGAATTATCCTCTTGAAAGATGTGGAACTATTCGAAGATTTCACAACTAATCCTTAATGCCATTTGAATTAAACATGAAATCATACTCTTCATTAGAGAAATTTTGATGTCAAAAATTGGCCTCAAAACAAAAATGTAGAATAAAAAAAAAATTTATCATAACCAATAGGATTCAATAGGATTATGTCAACCATGGGGGACAATTCACCATTTTTGAAGTAAAAATGTAAAGATATTAAAAATAAATAAAAATAAAAAAACTACTTTTTCAACTCATATTTTCAACTTATCTCCCTATGATTTTACTCAAATTTCGAGTGGAGGCTCTCGTTGGATGAAAATTTTAATTTTTCGTCCAAGGACTACACATGTAGCATACTTTAGATGGACCCCACTACACGAAAATTGTGAAATACATGAAAACTATGTTTGTCATCATGTTTTTTCATTTATTTCACATTTTTCATGTAGTAGGGTCCATCACAAGTATGCAACATGGGTACTCCTCGGATGCAAAATTAAATTATGCATCTAATGTTGAAATTGAAAACAAGAAACATTGAAAATGACACCATAGGGGGCTTCTGATTTAATTTTCCCTTAATTAAATTGGAAGAAAAATTGTAATTTCATCTCATGACAACTTGTATTAGTTAACTGAGTCAGGAAGGCCAAGTTAGCTTAGGAAATTCTAGTTGAGGGTCAGAGAGGAGGCATGTATAATTCTTCCATTATTTTAGGGGGGCCAATTATAGTTATTTGTGAGTTGTAATTAATTAGCTCAATTATTTGTTTTAAAATCAGTTTAACGAGTTCTAACTGAGAGATGAGCTAGTGAGAGGTCCAGTGAAATAAATTTGATTTAATTCACAAGTAGTGATCAATCAATTAACTATAAATATTTGTTGCATTTCAGTTCTAAGTAAGGCCCAGTTGAGACTGAGGTTAAAGGGAAGAGATCTATCAGTTACATAATTAGAAAATTGTACAGGTCATCATGCATGAGGTCATCGGGAAGGCTTGAAAGGATTGCGCAAATGTTAATTGGGATTTTCCTAATTAATAGGGGCTCAATTAGGCTAAGAATGTGTAAGCAAGGAAGGCCAGACAGAGGAAAGAAAAAGGTTAAATAATTGATTGATTTTTCTTAGATTATATACCATATTCGAGCAAGATCAGAGTGAGACAATAAGTAGAGTGAAAAAGTTTATTAATGAGATAAAATAATTGTATTGTTTCATGATCTTGACTTTATGAAATATACATATAACAAATTTTTGAGCAACTGCTTTCTCGAGATACATCTTGTGTTGTGTGATTGATAATTCGTTTCTCTTATTTTTTATGTGATTTTGCGATTGTGTTTTGTTTCCACAAATTGTGGAGTGATTCAGTTTTTTTTTTAGTACATTACAAGATCATATTGAATCTCATTGTTAAATTTTCTACATCTAATGAGTGCTCCTGTTTAAAATTTGAGTAAAATTATAGGGATATAAGTTAAAAATACGAGTTGAAAAAATAGTTTTTTTTCTTTTTTTCCCTCCAAAACATGATTAGGTAATCTAATATTATTTTATTATTTCCACTATTATTTTATAATATTTCTTATGAGGCCCATTTTATGCCACAAAATTTCTCTAATGGAAAATTATGGAACCATTTAAAGTTGTCACAATGATTTAAAAGTCTTATTGGAATTTGAATTGGCCATGGAACTATCCTCTAGAATTATCCTCTTGGAAAATGGTCATAGAATTATCCTCTTGAAATATGTGGAACCATTCAAAGATGTCACGCCTAGTACTTATTTCCATTTGAATTGGTCGTGAAATTATCCTCTTGAAATATGTGGAACCATTCAATATGTCACAACGATTCAAAGGTCTTATTGGAATTGGAGTTGGCCATGGAAATATCATCTGGAATTATCCTCTTAATATGTGGAACCATATAATGATGTCATAATAAGTCCTTAATGCCATTTGAATTGATCCTCATCAAGGATGTAACTATTCAAAGATGTCACAATTAATCCTTAATTCCATTTGAATCAATCCTCTTTATGGATTTGGAACCCTTTAAAGACGTCACAACTAGTACATGGAAGTATCCTCTCGAAATATGTGGAACCATTCTAAGACGTTATGACTAGTCCTTAATTCCATTTGAATTGATCATCTTCAAGGATGTGGAACCATTCAAATATATCACAACTAATCCTTATTGTAATTTGAATCAATAATGAAATTATGACATTTGAATTAGACATGGAATTATCCTCAAGAAGGATGTGGAACCAAATATGTGACAACTAGTACTTACTAGAATTTGAATCTACCACAAAGTTATCCATAAGAAGGATGTGGAACCATTAAAAGATGTCACAACTAATCCTTATTGGAATTTGAATCAGCCATGGAATTATCCTCTTGAAGGATGTGGAACCATTCAAAGTTGTCACAACTAGTCCTTCTCTTGCCATCTACCTTAATGATTCAAAGTCCTTACTAGCATTTGAATAGGGATGTGAAACAACTCAAAGATTTCATGACCAATCCTTCTCTTTCCATATACCTTAATTATTCAAAGGAATTATTAGAATTTAAATTCACCATGGAACTATGACCTTGAAGTATGTACAAACATTTATTCCTTCTATTTCCAAATGTAAGCTAGGTGGAAATATTATAAAGATGTGTTTGAGATCATGTGCTTGGTGAGAAATCTTGAGTCTCCAAACACTATTACTAATTTCTAATTTGTAGACTATTGAAAATATTGAACCCTTGCAATAATGCAAGGAATTATACCTTATTGTTGGTCATCACTGCTAGAATCTATTCATAAGAATAAACTTTTCTCCCCCTAAAATTATATATAACCCCACCCACGCCTTCCTCACTAATGTTAGTAATAGATTTCAAATGAACATGAGGTGACAAAATATTGATTTTATTGACATTGTACATGGTATTCTCAAACGTAATTTAAATAATGAATACTTATTAACGTTATTCCATTTTTAATTTAAAAAATGTAATGTTGGTAATGTAAGCGAAAGACTATTTTTAAAAAACAAATAGTATATTATTTTAGTCAGTGTATTTTTTTGGGATAATGATGAAGAATCAATATTGTTTTTATTTTATATTTTTATTTATACATAAAATATATGAAAGAAAGTGTTCAAGTGAAGAGAGGAATGTTAGGCATATTTTACCTAAAAATTAATTAAAATTTCTAAAATCTTAAATTAAATTTACTAGTCGGATCGGGTTCCTCACGTTGTTAAATAATGAGCCCCACTGCTTCTTTGGAACTGATCATCCAACTATCTTCCCACAATGTGAGGTCGGAGTTGGGATTCCTTGATGTCCCCCATTGTCCCAATTTGGAGATTAGACCTGACTATGACATCGAAGTTCGACCTTCTCTCTTCCTTGCGGACTCAGCTACCCTCCCGACTCCTATGGCACTTAGCCTCAATACACCCAATGCATCATATGAATTCAACCCACTTCCACACACACAAATATTAAATGTTGGTGGATCTTTGCATGTCATCCAAGCTGTTTAGAACCTTATTTATCTCAGTGCAACGAGGGTTTGTATGTTGTAAGTTGAAAAATAATGAGCAAGGTTCAAGAATTCTTGCATATTTTGTTGTAGCTACATGGAAAATTTGATTCATCATGTTAGAACAAATATCCTATTGTCTCATAATACTAGTTGTTCATGTTGTTGATGCATTTTAAGTTCTTGAACATGACATTTCTGCTTTCATGTTAGGTGATGAGGAGGTATACAGGGGTAGGGAAGTGGGCAAGTGTTGTTAATAATTAGTTGGAGAAATTTAGTGCGAAGATGGATACAATAGCCATGAATGCCTTGTTGAATAATCTTTGCAAGGAAAGAAGAACCATGCATGGTCGAGACAATTTTTTTGGATTTGAATTCGTTCAATTCGAATTTGAAAGGAACTAAATTCTTCCCTACATTCTGAAACCATGAAAAATGTGGCTCTTTGATGTCGGGAGTTTCACTATTTTTGGAAATCATCGAAAGTGCAAGATATATTCAATGTATATACTCCCTACTTCGACAGATTTATGGTTTCTTCTAATTCATTTCCAACCTTTGTCATTTTTCCCACTTAGTTATAGAAAAATTTGGTAATGTAGTACGCAAATTGGGTTGAAGAGGTCAAATTAACTGAAAAAAATCATCATTCCTTTAAAATTGAGTTGAGTTAAAAAATAATTAAATTTTAATAACTATAAATTAAAAATAATATAACTAATAAAAAATTAAAATATTTAAAACATAAATTTTTGAAATTACACTTCATTAAATATATAACACTATATATATATATATAGGGCCTAATGATTAAGAGCATATGTTTCCTCCTAAGAAATTACGGGTTCAAAACTACCCTTCGACCATTCACCAACAACCAATAAATAAGTTGGAAAATATACATTAATCGTAATTACCCAGATCTTCCTTTTTCTTTAATAAAAGTGAGAGATTCACGAGAACGGTCACACCATTCGTCACCCATTTCAACACAAATTCACCTTTTTATGGGATTAATAGATATTCCAATCAAACTTTGCAAGCAATGCTCAATTAATTTTTAGTCAAATGTCATGTTTATATAGGTTTACAAAGTAAATTTTTTATATATTTAGGAGGGTTAATGTCAACCAAACGATGCTTTCTGTGCACATTTGATTGAACATTCAATGAAGATTGCATTTGCATTCTCTGGAATCCAAATAATTACGACCTAACCATGCATCATTTTGAAGGAAATGGAATCTGCTCCTCCTAGGTTGATATAGGACAACTTATGCCAAGTGAAACTACTCTACCATCGACTATGGAGATTCTTAGTTCACTTGCATCACTGATTCATAATGGAAGTAGAGCACTAGATTCCACAAATTTCCAATCTTTGAAAATTTTCCCACTTAGTTGCAAAAATTGGTACTCTATTAAGAAAATTGGGCTGAATCTGTCAAAATAATTGGAAAAAATCATCATTGCTTCAAAATTTAATTGAATTATGGGTAGAATTTTATTCGTGTAAAACCTTAAAAATATGAAAGAATGAGGTGGAGGACGAACCTCAATGTTGAACAACACTACAAAAATCCAACTTTGATATGACTTGATTTAAAAGTAAATGACTATCTAATTGATTAAGTTAGACATTATAATTAAATAAACTAAAGAAGGGATTAAAACAAATTTATTAATAATATAGACTAAAAGAAAGATTAAAATGGATTTATTAACAATATAAACTTTTTAGAAACTTAATAGGATACATATAACATCATAGTAGATCAGTATGGATGATGGAGCCAATATGAATAAGAAAATATATAATTTTCAAATCGAAGAGTTTGATAGAGTAAATATTGAGAAATTTAACAATTAATTTTTATATAAATTTTTTGTTTTTTAATTTGTTCTGATTTGATTTTTTAATATATAATATTGAATTCAAATCTAAATTAAATAAGTATAATGATGTGATTAATCCAAAAGACATTTATCTAAATTATGGATCACAAAAGTCTTAGATCTAATTTTAAATTAATTAAAATTAAATTTTAATAACTATAAATTTAAAATAAAATTTAAAACATTTAATTTTATATTAATAATATATTAATTAAATAATCAAAACATAAACATTTAAAATTACACTTCACTAAATATATAACACTATATATTTGATTTTAAAACAAAAAAAAAAAAACTTTAAAGACGTGATTCTTTAATTAAAAAAAAAAGAGGAGGATGGTTGACGAGGTATTTCCACTAAACACTCACCGCACTGGACGAAGCATCGGACCGACCAAATATGTATGATATAAATGTTTCAAAACTTTTTCGAAAAAATTTAAATTATTTGTATATTCAAAGCGTATTTTTGAATTTAAAAAAATGGTTGTTTTCAAAAAAAAATGATAAAATTGATAGAAACTTCACACCATAAAATAATAATTAAAAAAACATTTTAAATTTTTAATATGCCGTAAAGAAGATTGTCAAAGAATCACAATTTTTAATTTAATTTTTTATTTTTAGTTTAAGAAATAGATCCAGTCAGACATTTGTGTATTTGTTCATATAGAATTACTTACTTCGTATCTATATAGAATAAATTTTGTCTTTCTTTTTCTAAATTATTTGTTCATATAGAATTACTTACTTCGTATGTATATAGAATAAATTTTGTCTTTCTTTTTTCTAAATTCTTTACAAAATTACCAGCCTTCTAAATTCTTTACAAAATTACCAGCCTTCTAATGCCTCTACCACCACACGTTGAGTCCATAGATGACTTCTAGTCGACCTCTAAAGGAGTCCGGTGCGATTGGCTAAGAAAAGGAGGACTAAGACCAAACCCCTACCTCCTTCGTTGGGTCCACTACGTGGAAATTTACAAAGGGATTATATAGTATAATCTCCCATGGTTGTTTTTAGCAACATAAATTTCTCTATCAATCATGTTAATCGACAAACAACACATACAAATTTGGAATAGGATGAAGGGGCTTATAACATGTAACGTGGCAGGTATGATCTCCCCAGAAGTCGTTGTCTGCATGGCACAAATTTCACACATACTATACTAATATATCCTTAATACGATTGTAAATTTGGGAAATTGGGCCCCATACATTGCACTCCAATAACAGACAACTCTATCTAGAGCAACATCTTCTTCAAATTCAATAATATGCAATGTCAAATAATAAATATATATTAACCTTAGCGAGTGATGCGCTTGTGCTTATTGGTCTGAGGCGATCCCTCACAAGATTGAAGTTGATGTGTTACTTGTAAGGCTTGTGAAGCTGATGTGTTGGTTGTGAGGTAGGGACTCATCAAGAGAAGACTTAAATTTTGAAATTTATGTACACTTTACATGTCATTATTAAATCTAAGTATTCAATATTTTTTAAATATTAATTTTGACGAAATTTCCATTTGAATAAACTAATATTAGTCACATCACTCAAGAACGAGGTTGGTGTGCTTAACTATATGTATCATTCACTTTAAAGTTATATGTTGCCCACGTTAATGTGTATCAGACGGAATTCGATATGTGATTTTTATAGATAGGTTGTGTGTCATTTTCCCATTACGCAAATAATACGCAATTATTAACTTTGCTAAATTTTCACATTTAAAAAGTTAATATTGATGGAACCCTCTAAAGATTGATGTTGATGTTTGTGGAAACCATTACCATCCATTATGACTAGTGCATGATTGTGGTCGGTCTTTTTTTCTCATAATTTTTTTTTTATTCTTGATATGTAAACTTTAAGCTAAGTGTTGTGATATTTTCTTTGGCGTAGAAGAAATGGATTTTTCCACGATAAGTTTAAAATATTAAAAGTAGTTTATTTTAGTTCAAATTTGTTGAAGTTTTTTAAAATTTTAAATTATTTAATTTGTATAATTAGTGTGTTTTGGAGGGTTTCTATAGGATGTTAAATTTATTTATTTATTTAAAAATAGATTTTAGATTAAAAAAATCACATTTTTTCAAATTAAAATGGTTTGATTTTTTTTTTCAAATTAAAATTGTTTTATTAAATTTCAATAAAAAATTCATTTCACCTATAAATTAAACTATATTTTTTTAATATTTTAAATGTTAAAAAATATTGCATTCTGTTTATATCACTTTGGTGAGGAGTGATCTCTAATATATTTAATTTAAAATTAAAGATATAGAAAATTTTAACATTAAAAAAATTAGAATAATATAATTTACTTAAATTAAAATTAATGTTGAAGAATATAATATAGAAATATAAATAAATAAGTATAACTGATTTTAATATGTAGATTTTCATAATATAAATTTGTATTTGTTCTTTTTTAACCTTTGCTAAAATCTAGAAAAATGAAAGGTAATAACTATAATTAATTCATTAAAATTATTTTCTAGAAAATTATTTTTTTTTCTTATGCATATAAGTCTGTATTTTTTTAAAAGTGATATGTTTTTCCACTTTATGAATTAACACACTTTTAAGTTACGTTTTTATAAAAAAAATGTATAGAAATAAATTACTAGTATTTAACATTCTATATATATTTGAAATTTTAATTTAGAATTATATGATTAATAATATTCGATTTTTTATTTAAAATAATTAATTTAAATATATAAATTTAAATTATTAAGGTATGAAAAAATTGTATATTAATTAGATTTATAATTAAAAAACAATTTAGATTTATCTTAACTCAGGATCTATCAAGTGTCGAGAGGGATTAAATATCTCAAGGTGTAAATTTATTTTTTGAGTGCAAAATTTAGGAAAGGTTTGCGCCTCAAGAGATTTGATCCCTCTTAGAGCTTGATAGATCCCAAGTTAAGATGGATCTAGGCTAGTTTCAGTCGTGTGCGACCATGGAAAATATATTGAATATATGATTAGTTTTATCAATAATATGCAAATACATCTAATATTAAAATAATCATTTTAAAAATGCTATATTGAATGTATGATTAGTTTTATCAATAATATGTAAATACATCTAATATTAAAATAATCATTTTAAAAATTCTAAACATGTCTGAGATTCCGATTTTTTATTTAAAATAATTAATTTAAATATATAAATTTAAATTATTAAGGTATGAAAAAATTGTATATTAATTAGATTTATAATTAAAAAACAATTTAGATTTATCTTAACTCAGGATCTATCAAGTGTCGAGAGGGATTAAATATCTCAAGGTGTAAATTTATTTTTTGAGTGCAAAATTTAGGAAAGGTTTGCGCCTCAAGAGATTTGATCCCTCTTAGAGCTTGATAGATCCCAAGTTAAGATGGATCTAGGCTAGTTTCAGTCGTGTGCGACCATGGAAAATATATTGAATATATGATTAGTTTTATCAATAATATGCAAATACATCTAATATTAAAATAATCATTTTAAAAATGCTATATTGAATGTATGATTAGTTTTATCAATAATATGTAAATACATCTAATATTAAAATAATCATTTTAAAAATTCTAAACATGTCTGAGATTCATCTAGTGATTTTAATTTTAAATTTTCTTAGTTACGTCATCTTATTGAGATGATAAATATTGTTAATAACTTTAATGACGAAAAATGATGAAATACAAATTTTGAAAGCAAAGTGACAATGTAATAGTGTTGAATGATAGAAAATGTGAATAGTCTAGTGATTTTAATTTTAAATTTTCTTAGTTACGTCATCTTATTGAGATGATAAATATTGTTAATAACTTTAATGACGAAAAATGATGAAATACAAATTTTGAAAGCAAAGTGACAATGTAATAGTGTTGAATGATAGAAAATGTGAATAGTAAGAATGTAGTCAATTAAAAATAACTATTTTCTTGTACTATTCTTATTGTCACCCTTGTTAGTTTTGTCATATTTTCATATCAATTATATGAAAAGGACACTTGAAATCGTAAACTATTTAAATATTTAACTCGAGCTATTGTAGGAAAAATCATACCTTGTTTCTCTGAATCTCTAATATTAATAGGTTGAATTACTATAACACAAAAATCAATATACATTGTCAATAATTCTATGTGCTTATAATGAAATCAATGCACACTCTTAATCCAATCACTTTAAAATTAATGTACCATCATACATCCAATTACATCAAATCAGAAATCAACATTTACACTGAAATCAATGCATCTAATGCAAGCTCCCGGCTGCGGGTGATTAAGGGCGTCCGGACGGATGTAATGCCGCGGGAGGGCGCGTGGCCTAGCCACATGGACTCACGCTGGCTGAATTTATTTCTCACCGCCATGATCTTCGTTGCAATCCACCACCCCACACAGCATTTACGCCGGTGGGATGGTCGAGGCAGCAAGCCTCCCTTCATGTACTCTCGCCTTTGCACCATCGTCATTCAGCGTTCCGCTTCCTTTCTCCGTCTGATTGCTTGGCCTCTCCGCAACGCCCAGCTGAGCTTCATGCCTATGCAGATTAGACCTCTCAATTCCAGGTGCTCTCAGGAAGCTACCTCGCCTAGTTTCCGCACTCAGGTAGGCAGATGCTGTCCACTCACCTGCTGCATCGATTTTTTACCTGGTTTGCACTACACCCACAGTCCTTACTGCTCTTGTCTGTTTGCTACCCCGCCTGAGTTCTTGGATTCTTTGCCTCCTCGCTTCCCGTTTGTTCATCCCCTTGACCTTGGTCATACTATGCCTAGGCTCAGACATAGGCTAAGGTGCCGACGGGGCAGCACGCGAGCTCCCTCAGCCAGGCACCAACACTCTCTTTCTGCCTCCTCGACGTCATCTTCCTCTGCAGACAGCTTCGAGCAGCCTTCTCGAGCGAGACACCAGCATGGCCCCGAGCGTAGACGCAGAGTCCCCTCCTTGCCCAGATAGCACTTTGAAACCTCCAGACCTCCTGTTGACTCTCGCCCCGCTCCTATCGCGCCCCTACACAACCCTTCCACCGCCATTTTCCACTTTCAAAGCAATTCCGACAAGCCTCTGATCATCACAACAGTCACTGTCTCTTTCAAAGAGATTGTCGAGATTACTCCCACCCCTCCGTCTACTGCCCCTCCGAATAATGAGCCTGCACCATCTTCTGCTTTGCGCACCACTATGCCTGCAGGTTTCGATGCTTCGTGCAAAGGAGGAGAGGGTTGCTCCAGCAACCCTCAAGCTGAAGGTTTTCAGGTGGGAGTTCGAGATGCTGAACCAGCTGCAGCTCCAAGTGATCCAACCCACAAAGATGAAGACACAGGATGGTGCAGAATAGAAGAAGAATCGCCCTCAGGCGACTACGGCCTCTAGCTGAGCTCCATGTTCAAGTAATCTTGTACGGTCTCTATTGTTGAAGTTTGCAACAAGAAACAGTGAAGGAGGCATCCTGAAACATCTTTCCTGATCCTAGTTGGAAAGTGATCACCTAAACTAGGTGGGGACCACACATGTGATTTTTGTCGAAAAGTCTATTTTTAGACATATGGAGCATGGTCTAGGAGTTGCGGGATGATATTCTTGGATGATTGGTCAAGTTGGTAAAAATAGATGGACATCTATTTTTAGACATACAGGTCGAAGTCTATTTTTAGACTGCCTGTCTAAAAATAGAACAGTCGAATATTATTTGCTCTTAATAATATTCGGACTAAAAACATTATCTTATCCTCTTGGAGCACTTCAGTTCGAGCTACGGATGTGGCACATGTGACTGAAAGAAGGAAATTCGAATTTCCTATGGGTTAGTTGAGCTTTTGCATGGTTGACTTCAGTTAGACTCATGTGGCAGAGTTTTGGTGGAGTTGATTGAGGAGTTGATGGAGATTGTGTTCCGGTTAACTAGTTGAACTAGTTGTAATTAGTTTAACTGCTATTACACTAGAGATGCGTGGTGTGAATTAAATATTATTTAATTCACTAATTATTAACTCATTATTCAACTAAAAGAACACATCAGTTAACTCAGTGCATGTACAGTTCAGTGTAGACTAGTGCAAGAGATAGGTGAAAGAGCCGACAGTTGTACATTAGTTGTGCATGAGATTTGCACAATCAGTGGGATGAGTATGCCAATGATGATTGCACTATTTAAGAAAGAGGAATTTGAATTGGTTCAGCCTATTCTCTCCTTTTGGATTGCGCAGTAGAGGCAGGCAGCTAGTGGAGGAGTTTTGAACCCATGATCGGTTCAAACTGAGCTAGTTTTGTGTGTAGCTTTTGGAGACAGTACTGAGTACTTGTGAGGAGTATCGTATTGTGTAAAGTTACATGTTTCTCATCCATTATATGATACATATAGATAGGGGTTTTCAGCTATAAGCTTTCCCCATACATGCTGCATTCTATGTGTGTGAATTGATGTTCTGCCGCTTGTTTTATTTTCCGCATGTGATGATTAATTTGTAGAAGAGATTATGTGTTGTGCAGCAAATCAAATTTGTGTATGATCAGGTTAATCTTGGTGGATAAATATTCATTATTCAGCAAATTTTTACATGGTATCAGAGAAAAATTAATCGTCGAAGATCTATTACGGTGATTGAAATTATTTCCTCGGACAGAGTCTGCACTCGGGCCAGGAAGCCTCTGGATTCATCTTTCTTTGGAAAGTGAAAGGTCTGGTAAATGCCCATGCAGTCAAGCTCTGATTTGGAAATAATTTGCTCTCAAGTTTAGATCGGAAGTGGTTGATTTATCAGCTCTTGGTGAAATTCAAATTTGCATATTTGTGTTCTTGGTGCCGCGACAAAAATGTCTTTCAACGGATTGCGACTAGAATATGCCTTGGAAGGTAGTTCAAATTGTGTTGCATGGAAAGACCGCATGGAGGCTGTATTAGATGATAATGGGTTGTTGGAATTCGTGGAGAAAGAGATTCCAAAGCCTACTTCTACTGATGCTGCTGTTGTGGAAGCTTGGCGAAAGAAACAAGAAAAATGTCGAAGGATTTTGTTGGAGGGCGTAAAGGATCACATAGTGTCCAGCCTACATGGAAAGGCTTCTCCATATTTGATGTGGAAAGCCTTGACAGATCTGTACCAAAGAAAGAGTGACCAGAGGAAGTTGGCGCTCAAGGATAGACTCAGGAGCATCAAGATGGAGAAAGGAGAGAGCATCCCCAAGTACCTCACGAGGTTCAACCAATGCAGAGATGAGCTGGGAAGCGTGGGAGTGATGGTGGAGGATGAAGACTTGGTGGACCTGGCACTCCTCAGTCTTCTGAAAAGTTGGCATGCATATCAAGATAGTGTTAATGGTCGGGAGAAATTTCCCGGATGGGAAAGACTGTGGTTTGATCTGGTGCAAGAGGAGATCCGACGGAATACCAGAGATGGATCTTCATCAAAGGGAGCTGATGAAGAAGACTGCGCTTTGGCTACCAAAGCAAGGAAGGAAGGGAAAGGAGAAGGCTTCTCAATCCGGTGCAGATGGTAAAGAGCGTGACATGTCCAAAGTGAAGTGTTTTCACTGTCACGATCATGGAAATTACGCCACGAATTGCCCAAAGAAGAAGAAGAAAAAGCAGGCTGCTGGAGCTGCAGCTGGTGAGGCTCTTGCCTCGCAATTTGAGCTGGACTTCTCATTGATCGCATGCATGTTGTCTAGTGCATTGGGATCGGGGTGGTATTTTGATAGTGGTGCTTCCTTTCACATGATGGGAGATGCAAATCTCTTCAGTGACTTGGTGGAGAAAAATCTCCAGATGCATGTTGAGTTGGGCGACGGTGGACGATACAATGCGACTGGCATTGGTACCATAACCTTTCAGAGGGAGTCAGGTAAACTCATTCTCTTACAAGATGTATTGCATGTACCAGGTCTAACAAAGAATCTGATCTCAGTCGCAATGTTAGACGATAAAGGGTATGAAGTTGTCTTTAGAGAAGGAAAATTTTTCCTTCGGCACAAGGCAACGGGACAAGTCAAGAAGGTTGGGATTCGAGCAAAGAATCTCTACAGACTTGAAGTAGATGGGATGTCTACGGAGCTTCCTACTGTTGGGACGCAGGAGAAAGACATGCAACTGAAGCTTGAGAGGGAGCAAGTGTTGCATGCAGGCGAGAAAGACATGCAATTGAAGCTTGAGAGGGAGCAAGTTTTGCATGCAGGTGAAAGTGAACCTCAGGGTGTGGAGTAGCCACAAGAGGATCATGGAGTGGGAGAAACCACTCATGTAGAGAAATTTCATGCCAGATGGGCAGAGGGAGTGCATGCAGCTATACCACCAGGTGTGAGGTGGGGCGACATGCATGAATAATCCTAAGAGGATATTTTTGGGCAGGATTCATGAGATGGTGTGGATCTCATGAATTGAACCTGGCTACGAGGTGCCCACAGCACAGCAGTAGTAGATCAGTTGGATTGATGCAGACAGATCAAAGTGACAGTGTCGGATACTGGAGCGTGGATCAGAGTTGACAACAAGTGCAAGAATGCATGGGTGCAAGAGTTCAACAACGCAGTGGTTCCTGATGACATGTGCAGTTGGCCAAGCAGAAGTCGAAGACTTTGATGATAGATGCATCAGACTGTTTGAGTTGTTTGGAGCCTATTCAGTTTCAGAGGAGTTGCCGAGCAGATGCATGAGTTTGCATGGCGCATGCAACATGTGCATGGCACATGCATGGAGTTGCATGGTGCATGCATGAGTTTGCATGGCACATGCAAAGGGTGCATGGCGAATGCATGGAGTTTCATGTCGCATGCATGGAGTTGCATGGTGCTTGTGAAGGTTGCAGGGCGAATGCATGGAGTTGCATGTCGCATGCAATGACAGTCCTTTCTTGTTGAGAGGGAGTGTTAAAGATTGCAACAAGAAACAGTGAAGAAGGCATCCTGAAACATCTTTCCTGATCCTAGTTGGAAAGTGATGACCTAAACTAGGTGGGGACCACACATGTGATTTTTGTCGAAAAGTCTATTTTTAGACTATGTCTATTTTTAGACATATGGAGCATGGTCTAGGAGTTGCGGGATGCTATTCTTGGATGATTGGTCAAGTTGGTAAAAAAATATGGACATCTATTTTTAGACATACAGGTCGAAGTCTATTTTTAGACTGCCTGTCTAAAAATAGAACAGTCGAATATTATTTTCTCTTAATAATATTCTGACTAAAAACATTATCTTATCCTCTTGGAGAACTTCAGTTCGAGCTACGGATGTGGCACATGCAGCTGACAGAAGGAAATTCGAATTTCCTATGGGTTAGTTGAGCTTTTGCATGGTTGACTTCAGTTAGACTCATGTGGCAGAGTTTTGGTGGAGTTGATTGAGGAGTTGATGGAGATTGTGTTCTAGTTAACTAGTTGAACTAGTTGTAATTAGTTTAACTGCTATTACACTAGAGATGAGTGGTGTGAATTAAATATTATTTAATTCACTAATTATTAACTCATTATTCAACTAAAATAACACATCAGTTAACTCAGTGCATGTACAGTTCAGTGCAGACTAGTGCAAGAGATAGGTGAAAGAGCCGACAGTTGTACATTAGTTGTGCATGAGATTTGCACAATTAGTGGGATGAGTATGCCAATGATGATTGCGCTGTTCAAAGAAAGAGGAATTCGAATTTGGTTCAGCCCATTCTCTCCTTTTGGATTACGCAGTAGAGGCAGGCAGCTAGTGGATGAGTTTTTGAACCCGTGATCGGTTCAAACTGAGCTACTTTTGTGTGTAGCTTTTGGAGACAGTACTGAGTACTTGTGAGGAGTATTGTATTGTGTAAAGTCACATGTTTCTCATCCATTATATGATACATATAGCTGGGGGTTTTCATCTATAAGCTTTCCCCATACATGTTGCGTTCTATGTGTGTGAATTGATGTTCTGCCGCTTGTTTCATTTTCTGCATGTGATGATTAATTTGTAGAAGAGATTATGTGTTGTGCAGCAAATCAAATTTGTGTATGATCAGGTTAATCTTGGTGGATAAATATTCATTATTCAGCAAATTTCTACATCTATGACTTTTTGGCAATTGCTGTTGTTTTCAGTCTTAGGCAAAAACTTAGAATGAGTCGGTTTGCCCTCGTCGGCGACGCTAGTTTTTTGTTTAGTACTGATGTGTCAAAGCTGGTTTCCTTGGATGAGGCAGCTCTTAAACAATGCTCGGGTTGGTTTCCCTCAAAGGGCAGCTCAATCTTTGATATTTTACTGACAGTCTGCCTCATGCAGGCCATGAACACTATGTACCATATGTTTCCATAATAGATTTAGAATTACTTAGAAAAAAAAAATGCATCTAATGCAAGCAATCAAATAATATTACAAAAAAAAATCTACACTGAAATAAATGCACATAATGCAAGTAATGAAATAAGATCAGAAATCAACATCTACACTCAAATCAATGCATCTAGTGCAAGTAATTAAATAATATTAGAACCCAACTTCTACACTGAAATCAATGCATCTAGTGCAAACAATCAAATATGATTAGAAATCACCATGTACACTGAAATCAATGCATTTAGTGCAAGAAATCAAATATTATTAGAAATCATCTACATTGAAATCAATGAATCTAGTGCAAGCAATCAAATATAATTAGAAATCAACATCTACATTGAAATTAATGCATCTAGTGCAAGCAATCAAATAGGATTAGAAATCACCACATAAACTGAAATCAATGCATTTAGTGTAAGAAATCAAATAGGAATCGAAATCATCTACATTGAAATCAATGCATCTAGTGCAAGTAATCAAATAGCATTAGAAATAAACATATACACTAAAATCAATGCATCTAGTGCAAATAATAAAATATGATTAGAAATCATCTACATTGAAATCAATGCATCTAGTGCAAGTAATCAAATATCATTAGAAATCAACATCTATACTAAAATCAACGCATCTAGCGTAAGCATTCAAATAGGATTATAAATCACCATCTACATTGAAATCAATGCATCTAGTGGAAGAAATATTATTCCCTCTCTCCCCCCTCCATCTATATCTATATATCCCTCCACATATCTTTCTTTGTCTCTCTATCTCACCCCCTCAAAGTCACATGCTCTCTCACTCCATATCTATCAATCTCTCTATCTCTCCCGCCTTTTCTCCATCTCTCTCTCTCTTCTTCGCTCTCTTCACCTTCCATCTATATCTTTGTCTCCCTCTGTCTCTCTATATCACCCCCAAAAAATACACTCTCTTTCTCCAATATATATATATATATATATATATATATATATATATATATATATATATATATATATATATATATATATATATATATATATCACTCCCTCCTTTTGTCCCTCTCTCTCTCTCTCTTCCCCTTCTCTCCTTCTCCCCTGCTTCTATCTCTCTTCCCTCCTACTATCCTCTCTCCCTCTCTATCCATTTTCATTATCACTACCTTTCCCTCTCCACCTTTCTCTCTCTCTATGTATTTCTTTTTACCTCCCTCTATCTCCCCCTCCATATCCAAATATCTTTCCCTACCTCTCTCCACTCTCTCACATCCTCTCTCTCTCTTCCTTCATCTCTCTCTCTTTCTCTCCCACCTCTCTCTCTTTCTCTCTCTCTCTCTCAACCCTCCAACTTTGTTACTATATGCCTCTCTCTCTCCTTCTCTCCCCCCTTCTCTCCATATCTCCTTCTTTTCCTCATTATCTCACCCACAAACATACACTGTGTTAGTGCTAGAATCAACACTTGGATTGTAAGAAGCACTTAACTAGACACATATTAAGCTTCAAGGGCTTTTCTTATAGTTGGATTATGATTTGGAAAGTGGTTGAGATTCTCACACACTGGAAAATAAAAAGGTTTCAAACTGATAAATCACTCACACATATTAGGGTACTAGTATTTGATGTAGTAGCAAGGGTAAGATTGTATTCTAATGGTTAGGAGAATGTGAAAAGAACAGTGAGTCAATATGATAGAAGTTGTTGGAACAGGGTCTCCTAAAGCTGCGGACTTTGTCCATTTTTTGTATATTTTTTGTAATATTTGGTCTAACGCAGGGGTTTTGGGGTGGGTGAAAGCCCCTAATGCATTATAACAGGTCAAGGGTAGAGCAAGAGTTTGCAAACCACGGTTTGTGGACCATTCAATGTGTAAGATAAATCGGTATAAATAGATGAACCTTGTTTAGTCTTAGGTATGAGATTGATGCAAAGGACGAATTGTTAGATCTGTAGCTGGTGGTTTGGGTAAGGACTCCTGCTGGCTGTGTGCGTGGAGATCCTCAGTCTTGTTGTGTACGGACCCTGCTGGCTATGTGCGCAGGTGGTATTTTGGGATTGTAAGAGGATTGTGGTATTAATATATATGCGAAGTATTGTCGGATATCTTATGTTATATGGATATGTTTTGTTATGGTTGATGCAAACTTGGTTTATATGATTAAGTTGCGAAGTATCTGTTTGATAGCTGCGAAAGTATTTGTATTTCTGTTATTTGAATCTATGATTTGTTAATCACTGCGATTATAGTTGTTGTGATGATAGATTGGTATTACACATGTGGATGCGGAGATAATCACTAGATCTGTGCATGATAATAGCCCTGTTATATAAGCCTATGAATAGATCAGTTAGATGCGAGATTAATAGGCTAGGAACGCAGACCTGCTTGACTTACCTGCTCTCTCTCAGGATGCAAAAACCTAGTTCCAGCACCCTCCCATACTGCTTCAGGTGAGACTTTTGCCTGCGCAAGTAGGTCACTGTTGAAAGGGCCAGTAGTATAGGGGTTTGTTGGAAAACCTTAACCTCTGAACCTAGGTCAGGACCCCTCGAGCCAAAAAATGGTTTCGTTGCCAGGATCAGGAGCATTTTGAGAGAGAGATCAGGTAATGCCAAGACCATATTGGAAGCCCGAGAAGAAAGAAATCGATAAGTGGTTTGAGAAGCAAGTTCAGGAATTCACAGTAAAAAAAAATTGCAGTGCGAATTTGACCACAGAGAAGTGGAAGAATAAGTACATTTTTACAGAGATCTACGAAATTTTCGTTGTGAAATTCGCGACCGAGCTACAGGAGTGGCTCGCAAGGCTTGTGGATTTTTAGAAGTGTTGGAAAGACGAGCGGATCACGCAGTGGACCCCAGAGTTAATTTAGCAGTTAGAGAAGATTGATAACACCATCACTCGCATGGTATGTCACTAGGTGGACAGTGTGATAGGAGGATTTGTGAAAGAATTTGCAAACGACCAATTTGTGTCCTACTCAGAGGCAGAGCGGAGGTTCTTCAAGGGTTTCTGGGGTAAGTTTCTGAAAAATTTTCCTTTACTGATTAAGATCTTATTGTGCGAAAACAGAATTGTGTGTAGTCATACAGAGTGAATGAGATCTGATCAAAGTGAGGGTACAACGCGCAGTGGTAAATATTACAAAACCAATCAAGAAGGATATCGATCTGTCTACAGTCCAGTAAGAAATTCTGCTGCGCACAACCCTCCATCTACGCCATCTTCAAACCCTCATAGGGGTAAGAACTCATCGCCACCACCACCAGAAGATGGTATGGCCTTGCACATGAAGATACCCACCTTCAAGGGCGTAGGAGATGAAGACATGGATCGGTTCTAGTTTGTTGTAGGCTCACTATGGACTGTGCAGAGTGTAGCTAGTGATGCGGTGAAAAGGGCACAACTATCCCTTGCCTTTGAAGAAAGAGTTCTAGATTGGTATATGGGATACATCGACCAGCATGTGAATGCGACCATTGAAGAGATTAAGAATGCCTTGAAACAACAGTTCAATAAGCCCAAGTCCTACTCTTAGATAGTGAATGACCTAAAGGATTTTAAGCAAGGACTGTCCGAGTTCGTATGGGAAGCTAACCAACGGCTAAAAAAGGTAATTAGGGAAGGAGGATTTATGTATGATGACAGGCAGCACACTGAGTGGTTCATTTCTATGTTGTTGCCCCACCTACGCGTACCGATGGGTCACCAAGCCATTGAATCACATGAGAAGGCCTTGGAAATTGCTATGAAGTTGGAGGCTGCGCCAAGAGATGATATCTAGTTAGGAGTAAAAAAAATACAAAGCCAGCTAGAAGAAATGCACATAGAGATCCAGAATATGCGGAAGGAACGAGGAATAGAGGCTAGCTCTGAAAGATGGTGCATACGATGCAGGGTGAATGGCCACACCAAGGATAACTATCCTCTGCTAGCATACTATATGCAAGCCGAGGGACCCAGCCTGTTGCGTCCTAGGGAAGCTGCAGGACCAAGTGGGCTGGTGCTGTGGTGCGATGATTGTCGCGTTGCTGGGATGCACGATACCAACCACTGCCCTCGCCTTGCTGCATATGTCCCAAAAATAAAGTAACAATGCTGCAGGTTCTACAGATATTTAGGCCATGATGAACAAAACTATCGGACGTATGATTTGATGACAGATCGAGGAAACCTATATAGGGTACAGTCAGATCCTTCCTCACCGAGATCCCCCTCAGGCATAGGTGGCTCCCCAGTGAGGGGCAAGGGAGGGGGCCGAGGTGGAAGCATAGGTAGGGGTAGAGGAAAACTGATCTGCTATAACTACGGGGAGGTAGGCCACTTTGCAAGATACTGAACGAATCCAACAAGGCAATCCTACAGATACTGCAGACAGCTAGACCATGTGATCGAAGACTTCCCAATTTGGGTAGCCAAGATGCAGGAAAAGCAGCAGACATCTACGCAGAATGTACAAAGGGTTAAGGAAGAACCTCGAGATGAGGGGCCAAGCGTTAATGTGATAACATGCAGTGGCATAGGCACCAGAGGACCTGCGGAGAAGGCCAAGTTAGAGCCTCTTATCCGTAAAGCAGCCACCAGACAAGAAGGTTTGGACTTACAAAAGGAGAAGGAAACCTTTGTCACAGCTCGTCGAGACTTTGTTAAGGCTGTGGCATCTGACTCACAAGCCTCCATAAACCTCAAGGAAAATGAGGAAGTTAAACCATTCCTGCAGGCGTGTATGAAGCTGTTGTACAACCAAAGGGTCATAGAAAGCCTCCAAGATTTAATCAACATTTGCGCAGAAAGAATTAACCCAGCCATGGAAGTTAATGATGTGCACAAACTATATAAGCATAAGAGACACACTGATAGGGAGATGTGGTTGACTGCGCAAATGGTGATTATGAGATGGATAAAATTATTCTAGACCTAGGATCAGATGTGAACGTACTACCTAAACAAACTTTGCAATGAATGGGAGAACCTAATTTAGAATGGTCCACTATCCAGCTGTGCATGACCAATCAACAAAAGATCATCCCGTTGGGAAGACTATCAAAGATCATGGTAGATATCGCAGGAGTTAAGGTCCGGGCTGACTTTGAAGTCATTCAGATTGTCGAAGATGTGGACCCCTATCCTACACACCTAGGATTAGACCGGGCCATTGATATGGGTGGTATTATCAATTTAAAAAAGAGAAGCATGGTGTTTGAAAATGAAGGAACACGGGTGATCGTACCACTAGACCCTGCAAAAGGAGAAAGGTACACAGAGATAGTACGTGAGGAAGAGGAGGTGGATCACATCTATAATTTAACTGTGAGGGACGAGGACTGGATCAATCCTACAGCCGATGGTGTGCTTTGCTGAGAAAAAGATAATGAATGCTCCTCAGACTCTGACGAAGAAATAGAAAACTGGAAAAATCAGCTACATGATGTCTTTGCACTATGCTACTTACGAATCATGAGGGATTTCCACTGCATATCATCAGAGGTAAGAGAAATACCCTACTTTTATGGTTCCAGTAGTATAAAAGAGTTTTTGTGAACATTCAAAGCTGAGGTTCCCAGAGAACGAAGGTTATGGGCCCTTAATCTGGCCATGCGCACAACACCTGCAAGATGGTGGGAAACACATAAGGATGCATTCCAGGATTGGGAGGAATGTTGGGACATGATGATCCTATGATTTGAACCTCCGGTTGGGGTGCACGTCAAGACGTTCCTTGGCCCAGGGGATCTGCGTGAACATTTGTTCGCTTGGATGGAGAAGTGGTACGACTGGACTACAGAGGAATGGGTTCACTTGTTTATTCATGCATTGGGGAAAATTCCCACTGCATGGTACTTCGATGCGGAGCTACATTAGCACACCCTCCACTGGGAAACGCTAAAGGATGAATTCATAGGGACATTCAGATTAACAGGGGGCTCAGAGTCACTTGACGAAGCTTTGCAGGATATAGACACATTGTTATTTGGTGAATCTAGACCCTATGCAGCATTGTGGGCACCAACATGGGAAGCGCAGATGCAGGATATTGTCAATTGTCGCAACATAAATATAGAAGAATGCAATGAGGATCCATGCAATGTATCTATCCCAGAGTCAGAGGGAGAGCACGCAGTTGCAGGACCTCCACTACAAGCTGCAGATGTGACGAAGCCTCTGAAACTACGGGAAGTCAATATTGGCACGAAAGAGCAACCTAAGTTGGCTAAAATTGGGGACTAATGGGATGATGCCACTATAAGAAAAATTGCAGAATTGGTCACAGAATATCAAGAATTATTCCCAACCAAGTTTTCAGAGCTCAAGGGGATCACAAGAGACCTAGGGGTTATCCACATCATGCTGAAACCGGATGCATGCCCTGTAAAGCAGTGACCTTATTGGCTAAACCCTAAGTGTAAGCAGAAGGTTAATGAAGAAATCGATAAAATGCTCGTCGCGGGTATTATCGAGCTGGTTAAGCAGTCAGATTGGGTAAGTCCAATGGTGGTTCAAGAAAAGAAGACGAAGGGGGAAATTTGAATCTCTGTGCACTTACACAAGTTGAATGATGCCTGCGTACATGATCCCTTTCTGACACCATTCTCAGATGAGATCCTGGATAGCGTAGGAGGCCAGGAAGCATACTCGTTCATTGACGGGTTCTCAGGATACCATTAGATCAAAATCACACCAGAAGATCACAGCAAAACCATGTTTGCCAATGAGTGGGGATCATTCTTGTATACATTTATGCCGTTTGGACTCAAGAATGCCCCTGCTATCTTCTCGCGTGTGGTTGTCGCAGTGTTGAAAGAATTCTTCCACAAATTTTTGGAGGTGTACTTTGATGACTGGACTATCTTCGGCTTAGTAAAGACACATGTTTCAAACCTACACATGATGTTGGATGCCTATAGAAAGCACCAAATCTCCCTGAACATCAAGAAATGTATCTTCTGCGTATCTTTCAGAATCCTGCTTGGACATATAGTGTGCCGACACGGGCTGATGGTTGACCCTGTGAAAGTTGTAGTTATTGTCAATCTGGCAGTACCTACAACCAAGAACAACTGCGTTCGATCCTTGGACATATAGGCTATTACCGAAAGTTCATTAAGGGATACGCATTGATCACAACACCTTTGGAAAAGCTTCTTAAGAAAGACGTTTCATTTTTTTGGGATGACGAGTGCCAGAGGAGCTTTGAGCTACTCAAGGAAAAGATGGTATCTGTGCCTATCCTTATTTTTCCTGATTGGCCGAAGGTATTCCATGTTCATGTTGATGCTTTAAGAATCACCCTGGGAGCAATCCTTACGTAGCCTGGGGATGGAGACATTGATCACCTAGTTGTATTTTCTAGTCGAAAACTCTCTAATGCGGAGTGCAACTATGCCACCACGAAGTGGGAAGGATTGGCCATGGTGTATGTGTTACAGAAGTACCGACACTATCTATTAGGGGGTCACTTCAAAATGTTCATAAATCATTCGGCTCTGAAATACCTGGTGAATAAGCCTGTGTTGGGGGGAAAAATCTACCAATGGCTTCTGCTCTTCTAGGAGTACGACTTTGAGATCATTGTCAAGCTAGGGAAGTTGAATGCTGGGCCAAATCACTTGTCTCAAATCAAGAGTGGTGAGGAACCGACCAACCTAGAGGATGGGTTGCCTGATGTGCAGCTATTTGCTATTAAGGTAGTTGATGTGCACTTTTCTGACATCATTCAGTTCCTAACTACAGGAATGACACTTGTGGATTATTCCGTGCAACAAAAGAAATAACTGGTAGCCTGCATTGCAGCTTTTACCATCATCGCAGGACATCTATATAAGATGGGAGTAGATGAAGTGTTGCGCAGGTACGTCTTGGAGCATGAATAACATGATATCTAGGTAGAAGCCCACGACGAGGCAATAGGAGGTCACTACGCAGGGAAAGCGATGGCATAGAAGATCTTAAGAGCTGGCCTATGGTGGCCAACCCTGCATATTTACTTTCACGACTATTATAAAGCCTGTGATACATGCCAACGGACAGGAAGGCCATCGCGTAGAGATGAAATGCCCCTTCAACCGCAGATGGCCCTGCAAGCCTTTGACAAATGGGCCATCGATTTTGCAAGACCTATTAACCCATCCAGAAAGAAAACAAGTGTGCGCTACATCATCACTTCCAGTGACTATGTAACTAGGTGTGCCGAAGAACAAGTGGTGAAGGACTGCACTGCAAATACCGCTGCACATTTCATCTTTGAGCAGATTCTGACTAGATTTGGGTGTCTGAAAATCTTGATGAGCAATAGGGATACGCACTTTGTTAATGAGACCATACATGCCTTAACGAAGGAATTCTGGATCCATCATGCCAAGAGCACTCCATATCATCCTTAGGTGAACTGAGCGGTTGAAGCATTCAATAAAGTCTTGGAGAATGCATTAACTAAGGTTTGTAATGCCGAACGCAGCGACTGGGACGTGTGCATCTCGTCTGTTCTTTGGGCCTATCGAAACACCTGTAAAAAGTTGACAGGGAAAACACTATTTAGGATGGTTTATGGAAAGGAGGCCTTTATGCCCATGGAATATATTATTCCTAGTATGCGCATCGCAGCCTTTACGAATATGGCGGAGCGTTTAGCACAACTTGTGGCTTTGGAGGAAGACCGATTTATTGCTAACTTCGATCAATAGGTTCAGAAGGCACGGGATAAGGCATGACATGACCAACATATCCGATGAAAGTCCTTTGCGGAGGGTGACTTAGTGCTACTGTATGATAGCCAGTTTACGAGACACCCAGGGAAGTTCCGACAACACTGGCTAGGTCCCTACGTAGTTAAATAAATTACGAATGGTGGAGTTGTTCGCTTAGCCACCCTGCACAATGATATGCTACTTGGCTATGTCAATGGTAGCCGGCTCAAACCATATCATATCAAATGACTATATGGCCGGAGTAACTATCTAAAATGGGCTGTGCCCACCAAGGAGGGTATGGATGGAAGGTACCATAAGGTGTGCAGGTTATGGTCGCTGGAGGCACAGGAGTAAACTTGGACCGTAGTAGGCGCGCCAGAAGTGAAGGAAGTATGCTCAAAATGTAGGGATGCGCTGGGAGCACAGGGGTGCGCTGAGCGCTCCAGGGTGCACAAAATAGTTGTTGGAACAATCGAATCGGGTAAAAAGAAAAAATTACCGTTGGAAGGAGCGGTTGGATGGAATTTAATGAGGTGATCTCTGGAGATTTTTTACCATTTTCCTGATGGTAAATTCCAAGTGAAGTTTACCCTACCGTTGGGCGCTTGCCAAGGCTATAAAAAGGGTAGGATAAGTCAAACAAGGGTTCTGTATCGCTTGAATATATTTTACTTGGCATGTTTGTCCTTAAAGAATTTGTGCTGTAAGAATTCATGTGCCTATAGTGTCTCTTTCATGTCTGAGAAACCTGCTCCCTCTAACAATAGCAATCTCGAGTTTTTCTTTCGCGCAAGGATGATGACTACGAATCCGGCTGAACCCTCGGAACTAGTGACCTTGGTGGAACAAGGAAATGATGAAGTGGTGGAGATTGAGTCCGAAGCTAAATAAGTTCTCTCCACACAAGTCACAAAGAAGGGAAAGGAAAAGGCTGAAGGCTCAGGGAAACCCCTGTAACACACGAAATGGGCTGGAGGGAAGCCCCAAAATTCCTCGAGAAACGTAAAATCCCTGCAGGCAACGCCCCAGGCACGTGTTTCTCAAGAGGAGGCCCAGCTTGCCAACCCAATCAACTGGTTACCTCCCTTCATCTGGCTGCGCAGGTCCTTGACGCGCACGCTGAAGAACCTCGACATCTTGATCACTTATCTGCAGATGCCACTAACCCCAGGAGAGGTCCCCGTCATTGGTGAACCTTTTGGGAGGCTCCATGAGATCAAATTTGATGATCATGACTTGGCCAGTTTGGAGGCCTTCCTTGAGCTGGAACCTGATTTATACCTTAACAAAATTCAGGACGACGATGGGATCAAAATTGTTCCCCAACACTGGGTGCGTGGATTGGCCGAGTCCGGGCTCCTAAACCTGCTAGTAATGCCACACTTCGGTCACCACAATGTCACAGACTAACTAGCCCGATAGTTGCTTGCCCTGATTCATGATGGCTACCTGTGGATCCAGGAAAGAATCCCCATCGATTTTTTGCTGGTTCATAGAATTAATGGTCTTTCGATGAACAAACCGAACCCTCTGGAGTGTGTGGGCAAGAAATATGAGGGGGAAAATGCTGAGTACATGCGCAAAACCTACCATGTGGAGTGCAATACTCGTGACTTTATAATCAAGTCCATCAGTGACCAAGGCATGCATTTGGGCACCATGTTGTTTGCATGCAAGATGATGAGAAAATGTCAGGTCACCTTTCTCCTTGCATACCTAATTCAGTTAGTGGGCCAATAAGGGAAAGCAGTATGCTTCAACTGGGCCCCGTATTTGTGCGATGAGGTTCTGGCTAATATTTGAGAGTCCCATGAGTAGGGACGAGCCTTTTGTTATTCCTGGTTGTTGTTCCTCATAGCGTTGGTCACCTGGGAAGGCCCTGCGGAGTCAATTCCCGATCGTGCTTATTGCCCACAGTATATGACAGACATAAGAGCATTGAAACCTTCCAGGTAACTATGCACAACATCTAGCTTTGAGGCCGCAAGGATAAATCTTGGACCTTGCTCCCTTATATGGTAGTGGACGAAGAAATTAACAATGTAATTGCACTCTTGCCTCCTAACTGGAAGATCGGCTTCAAAATTGGCGCGAAGGGCACCGACAGAACCAACATGACGCAAGAGTACAGGGAAGGACACGAGCACAATAGCACAAAAGGAGGCGCAGTAGAAACTGACCACTGAGAAGGACACTGAGGCAAAGAATTAGGTTGATTCGTAGCCAGATCTAGGTACATAAGGATTGCATGTGGGAGGAACTATCTCCCCCCGAGGCACGAAGCGAACAAGCGAGCCTGTCAAAAGGCCCCAAAAGAAGAAACACTCTCAGTGGATGGAACGAGAATGAGACAGTCACACTGACTGATGGGAACCTTGAACAAATTGCTGACACGGTCACTTTGGCTGCTAAGGACAGAAGGTTAGCCTTAGAGGAACAACAGAAAGTTGCGATCGCCACAATTCACACTGAGCTCCGCACTCTACAGCTGAAGACATACATGGTACAGACCAATGTGACTCAGGTATGAATGCCCTCGACAACCAGCAGTGCAACGCTAGTTACAGATGAAAGCCACCTCTGTTCTCTACCTAGCGTAGCCCTTGTGATCAGTCCACCCGACTTGGGTCTGTAAATCCAGGCGAGTACAGAAGTCCAACTGAATTTAGCCAAGCTACCTCATGAGGCCTTGCAGGGCCTCCACACCTCTTTATTTCAGGAAATTCACCATCGGGATCAACAAGTGCACCAACATCTCGGTGTGGCTTAATAGAAAATTGATGAAAAGAACACTGAAGTGTGCCTTGTGACCGTGAAGCAAACAGAGCTCGAAAACTTGATTCACCAACTCTGCGCAGATGTTACAACATAAATTCCAGCCACAACCACCCCCCAGGCTAAGATTGAAGGGCTTTTCACAACACTATAGGCCTATAGGATACAAGTTTAGATGGTCGAGACACAAATGGAGCAGCAGATCGCGGATTTGCAGGCTAAGTTGCAGCCTAAAAAGCCTTCAGAAGTATGGGCCCAACGAGCTGCGTTGGTTACCGTGGCTATGAACGTCATTATAGGGCAGATTGCGCAGGGTTCCCAATTACTGGAAATAACCATGGAGATATGGACCAAGGTCCAGCGTGACCCGATCCTGTGATAAATAAACTAGGACCCGCGGTAGAAGGAAGAAGAGTTTGAGAAGATAGAAGCCACCCTACCCACTTTGGTTCTTGCTTAGCACTTGGCACGGCTGCGAACCAACCACACCCTCCAAAATGATATGAATGAACTTCGACATAAAAATAAGGTCCTCGATGACCGCCTGAAGCCTTGGGCTAACGAAGCCCTCAAGCTCTCGCAGGATGCTGATGTTGCTGTGAAGCAGCTAAACCAGACGCTGGAGAGTCTCACTGCCGCGACAGAAGGCCCGATTTCGTAGAAATTGGTCGACATTGCGCAAAACGTTGCTGCTCAGAGTCAAGGCGTGTTGCCCCCATTAGTTGAGGCAATCAAATTGTTGTAGGCGCAGGTGGAGACCCCACCATCACAGTGACTTGTGACGAGTCACAAGATTGTGTTGGGGGAATGTTGGAACAGGGTCTCCTAAAGCTGCGAATTTTGTCCATTTTTTGTAATATTTGGTCTAACATAGGGGTTTTTGGGTGGGTCAAAGCCCCTAATGCATTGTAATAGGTCAAGGGTAGACCAAGAGTCTGCAAACGATGATTTGCGGACCATTGGATGCGTAGGTTGAATCGGTATAAATAGATGAACCTTTTTGAGTCTCAGGGAGGAAATAATTGAGATTGATGCAAAGCATGAATTGTTAGATCTGTAGTCAGGTGGTTTGGGTAAGGACTCCTATTGGCTATGTGCGCAGAGATCCTCAGTCCTACTGTGTGTGGGCCTTGATGGCTATGTGCACAGGCAGTATTTTTGGATTGTAAGAGGATTGTGGTATTAATATATATGCGAAGCATTGTTGGATATCTGATGTTATATGGATCTGTTTTGTTATGGTTGATGTGAGCTTGGTTTATATGATTAAGCTACGAAGTATCTGTTTGATAGCTGTGAAAGTATCTGTATTTTTTTTATTTGAATCAATGATCTGTTAATCGCTGTAATTATAGTTGTTGTGCTGATAGATTGGTATTACACACGTGGATGCGGAGATAATCACTAGATCTGTGCCCAACAATAGCCCTGTTATATAAGCATGTGAATAGATCAGTTAGATGCGAGCTTAATAGGCTAGGAACGCAGACCTGCTTGACTTACCTACTTTCTCTCAAGGTGCAGAAACCTGGTTCCAACACCCTCCCATAATACTTCGGGTGAGACTTTGGCCTGCACAAGCAGGTCACTACCGAAAGGGCCAATAGTATAGGGGTTTTTTGGAAAACATTAACCTCCGAACCTAGGTCAAGACCCCTCAAGCCAATAGAAGTTCATTGTTAAGATGAAGGGAAAACATAATATCTCAGGCCTATAATGTATTGATGAAATAATGCTCATTCAAGACTTACAAGAGTCTCATTAGACATTTGAAATATTTCTGTCACAACGAATGCTTATGAATAGACTTACAATAAAATTTTTATCCAAAAATATTATAAAACAAGACTGATAAAAGTAGATAATCATGTACAACTATATCATAATACTAACAAAAACATGAGATAACATATGTATATCACAATCTGGAAATGAAATTTAAGATATGGAAACACATAAGGACATAGACAATACACACATCAACTGATACATAAGTCCTCAAGGGTGTATTTGGATATTATAAGCTCAAAAATATAGAACACAAGATGCAATGAGATAAACAACTCACGAACCTTTTCCTCCTTACTTTTCATAGTATATACAAAGAGGTGTTATGTTAAAGTTCCCACAAAAAGTGCAAGTCTGTTGTAGGGTCTTTATTACAATATTCTACATATAGTAAAGATTATCTTAAAAATAACAGAAAGTAGTCTGAAAAAAATGAAGCCAAAACATGATAGTATGGAGATAGAAATGGTTGAGTTGAGGTGGCTGACTTCTCCTCGTTTCCTGGAAAAAGTTCCTCCACAAAAAGTGCAACAACTAATTGAAAATGACACCTGTATCTTTATCCGCAAAAGTGTAGGAGTAACCAACTGAAAATGACATGTGGAGGATAGTTTCATTGGATCATGCTTGGCAGAAAAACCATTACTACAAAGGCAACATGTACTATCTAGTGTCATTCCTCGAGACCAAAATAAAAAGCTACCTTTTCATCTTCTTATACAAATTCTGAAGAAAATAACAACTTTTGTGGAAAAGGTAGCTACTTCTGATAACCCTGTAAATAGGGAAAAAATGGTATGATTCTTCATATTTTCATTGTTTTAGATATTCAATCATTAAAAATTTAGTATAAAAGCTAAAATATTAATAGCTTCTGCCTTAGTGACCCTCTTATTTGGATTTCTCTTTTGTACTTGCTTCTTCTTCTGAGCCTTCTTCTCCCCTGGGTGATTTTTGGACTTTCATCTATGTTTATTATCTCATCTCTGAGAGAAGGATTGGCTATGAGATTGCTAGCTAGCCTGAGTTTATTCTTTGGTCTGGTATGAGGCATTTGAATATATGGATTAGGAATATATGAAGGCCTCCTTCTTCCAGGGATGACTCTACTCTGCTACCCCTCTTCAAACTCTATTTCATTAAAAAAATTTCACTACTCTCTTCCTCAAATGATGAGTATGGGTGGATTATCACTTTCTTATTTCCCTTAGCTGATGAATTGAGAGATGAATAAATATGGGCTATAGTGGGTTCTTCTACTGTAGTCTTTGAAACTTTAGTTTTCCCTTAGATGATGTTTTGAGAGAGGAAAAGACTTGTGCCAGTGTTGTCTCCTCTACTACTGGAGTCACATTATCTTCTTCATTCTCCTGTCCATTCTATAGAACTGGGCTTGGTGTTAATGTTTCAGGGGTGACTTCCATTGAATATCCTTCTGACAGAATGAGTCTTCTTCTATGTTTATTCTTTGAAGAGGAAGCTACCTCTTCCTTGCCTTTAGAAATAGCATTATTTTCAAGTAGAGTGGATTTTTTTTTGAGCTTGCTTGCCTGCTCCTTCCTGAAAGACTCCAAGGTTTGTGGTTCCTTAGGTAGCCTTATGGTATAAAATTCAGTTTCTGGTTGCATCATAGGTATATGAGTGGGGGTTTGAACTCTAGCTCTTCTAGATGAGTTCCTTGTCTGTCTTCTTGATGGTGAAGAAGATTGATTCGCTTGTGAAGGGATCAGTGTAGGTGCAGGGCTTGACTGTTCCTCTCAGGTCTTCTATCTTAAAGTCCTTCCTACTTTTATCCTTGAATTAACACTGGTAAAATCCTCATCTAATAGGAACTTTTTCCATGTGGTTATGTTCTTCTTCATATGATAAAACACCAGCATTTTGACTAACCGCCTATGATAAAAATTGTGAAGAGAATAATATGGGGTTCTTTGTATTTTTTGAGACATTGTCAACAGAGATTTGTAGAGGAAGAATGGGAGGTTCATAGGCTTAGAGCCCGAAATATGAGCAAGAAACCTCATCTGATACTGATGCACTATGGAAAACCTACCTTCACAGGTGATATAACGCTGCACTATGGTAATAAAATATTTCCATTCAGTCCTAAAATAAGAAATATGGACAATAGGGGTCCAATCTACATTTTCATGCTTAGGCTAAAGATATGGATTTAAAAGTAAAGT
This sequence comes from Pinus albicaulis, assembly GCA_034641835.2. Lineage (NCBI taxonomy): Eukaryota > Viridiplantae > Streptophyta > Pinopsida > Pinales > Pinaceae > Pinus > Pinus albicaulis. The sequence goes on from JAXQQM020093006.1 coordinate 70,303, forward strand.
TTTTCTTTTATACCATGACTCACCTGTTGTAATATTCCCAAATTTTCACTTGATATTTGGAATATTAGAGTTCTTAATTTTGTTAATGAATTAAGTAAATAAAAGGGTGGAGGGACCCATAATCCTCAAGATGAATAAATATCCACTTTTTATGTGTGAATGTGGATTAATTAATCCTAGATCTACATAATGGGGTAGTAGAGCAACTACTAATGTGAATGGAATTGGAGATCATGTCTCATTAATGAGCTAGATCATGGAGGTTGAAGCAGTCAACTACGATCATGGAAGGCATCTAATGAAAGATCATAGAGAATTCATGATGAAGTGATGAAGGAAGTTGTGAAATTAATTCACACATGATGGAGAGGGTGTACATTGCACCTAGACACGATGGATGACTCCGAGAGACAACGCAGTCAAACATGGAGGATCATGTCGACATGCACAACGCAGTTTAGATGAGGGTCAAGGTATGGGAAGGCTCATAAACTATATAAAGGAGAGGAAGGAAAAAATTAAGGCATGCTATTGAATATATATTTTAAGGTCTGTTTAGATCTGGAATTGTCAGGTGACATTCCATGATTTCTTTGGCTATTGAGCTAAGATTGCAAGTACTGTTTAGCACAGGGTGTTCTTGGTCGGGAATCCATTCTCTTTATTTGATTAGCTCTGGAAAGAGGGTTGTACTTCATTCTACATCAAGAATTGGTGCCACTTATATTTTCCATCATCTTCAGAACATCTACCTTCAGGAATTACGCAATTTCTGAAGATCAGTTTGGAGGTGGAGGTTGTCTCCAGTATTTCAGCTAGAGAAACGGTGTAGGATTATTCCTATCATATTGGGCTTGAAGATTAGCATTCCCAGGGCTTCATTTCAGATATGGAATTAGGCAAAAAAATATTGACCTCCTAGCAACATCAATCCCATCAATGATTGTGCAATCCATCATTCCAGATCTAAAGGAGGAAGGAAGTTGTTAGCATTTCAGCTAGTAATCCTGTGAGGGATCTTACCCTCCCCTTTCCATCATTATTTCCATCAGCCTAGAGTCTATTGCAGCATATTTCAGCAAGAATAGAGCCTCTCTCTCTTGTACAACATAGTTTTTGTAGTAGCTTCATTTCCAGTTACTGCAACTTAAAGGAGGAGGAAGAGAAGGCAATATCTCAAGCTCCTAGCTTATAGATCTGAAGGAGGGATCAGCCCTCAAAGCTCAGATCTATTTGTAGAACATATTGTAGCCATCTTTAGATCAGATCTAACTTCAGATCTATATAACCCATCAGACAAAGGATCAACTCTTAGGAGGGTGATTTTCCAAAGTTTTAGAATTGGAAAATCCTTTCTGGGTAATCTTGGGTTCCCATCACATTGGCCAGATCTTGAATCTTGGCATCAAAAGAGCTCCTAAGCTCCCTATATCTGCATTTCCTTTCGCAGAATTTTCATGTATATCAGTAGCAGAAAGGAAAATGGAGTATTGCTTCCTGTAAGCTCACCAATTACGCAATGCTAGTTGCATCAACATTGTAGGGTGATTCTAGGCCATCTCTTGGGCTAGATCTACTCATATTTTGTACATTGTGTAACTGATTCATATCCATATAATAAAATGGCTCATCTTCTCTGTATATTCTGATGTTGTCTTTAGATTTATTGTTTACCTAGTTGCAGTTCTTATATTTTGTTTCAATAAAACTGCATTCTCCCTTTTGGGATATTACAGTGGTATTATAGCATGATCTTTGGCTCAGCTTGTGGACACTTCATCTTTTGCATCAAAAGAAGAAGCAGATAGATGAGATCTATCATGAAGGAGGATATTTATGCCATTACTCTCTATAGATCCAAGCAATATCTCTCCAAGGAGGTCAATCAAATGAAGAGAGAAAGGCAATGGAAGGATCCAAGAAGAAGATTTTAAAAGGAAGGTCCAAGCACTTCCTATCAGTAGAAAAGGAAAGCAGAGAATCATAGATCTCCTCATAGATCTACTATGCCCACTTTCTTTGAAAAAGATGAGAGGCATAGAAATGAAGAAAGAAGAGAACCTGAGACTCATGAGACTCTCAGTTTGTCTCTTGAAGAGTACAAGGAACATTCTAGAGCTTTCAAAGAGATTCTAACTCTCCAAGAATTATTTGAACTCAAAGAAGAAATAAGATCCTATAGCAGCAATAGAAGAAAGAGGCACAATAGATTTTGTTTACCTACATTTGATGGATATTCCTCAAGCACTGTTAAGGCTTGGAGGAAAGAGTTATATACATTTTTCATGCTACATTCTGTGGCTGAAAAAGAGGTTGTCCAAATTTCCGCACTTCATCTTCTAGGTGAAGCCAATGATTGGTGGTTTAGCCACATGGAGCATGCAGAGGTGACTAAATATTCAGATTTCTTTCACAAGTTGAGGAAGAAGTTTGATGTGAAGAAAACAGATATGTGCCACAAAGATAAATTTCTTAAGGAGACAAAGGAGGATGTCATCTTGTGACTCTGGACAAGGAGTGACTACATTCACCACCGACTGTAGAAGTACTTACATTTAGAGAAGAGACACTTGCAACTTTGCAAGATAGTCTTGAGCTCTTGACACATAGAGTCCCATGCATGATTCAGGAGATGCATGAGGAAGAGGAGGAAGATTATAGCATTTGTACATTGGTAGAAGAGTAGGCATCTCTCTTACCAATAGTTGGAGGCACCATTGTCCCGGTTGGAGGAACTCTTGTGTTCTGGCAAGAGGTTCCCACACATTAGTTGATCCAAGGCATGCATACATACACATTCATCACCTATTGTTTCAGTAGATCTTATTGAAACTTATGGGGACATGCCATCAAGGCCAATGCATAACCAAGGGCTCAATCAAAATTTTGATTTGAAGCAACAAACTATCACAGCACAGAGGACCCTTGATCTAATCAAGGAGGAGATGAAAATCTATCCCAGTTTGTCACCGATGGACTACATTCAACCCTTTGAGGTTAAGTGTAGAGTTCCAGAAAATGGGATGAGCATGATCCTATGTACAATGACTGGTTATGAGATCAGTATTATACCTTGCTTTGAGAAAACATATGTATTACCCCACAAATCTAAAACACTGTCACTTAGTAGCAGTGATAATGAAGAGGCCCCATTATTCTTGGAGAATTCTGAATGTAGCTTCAATCATGAAGCAATGGAGGTTAAGATGATGAATGGTAGACATCTTGAGTTGAGAAATGTTTTCCCCTTTCTTGATGAGACTTTCTCAATGAGCATCTCACAGCTCAAAGAGAGACTTCTACTTGCAGCAGATCCATAACCTCATTGGTTTTGGAAGGCCATGGATGAGAAGAAGGTCTCATTAAGAGATCTTATTGGAGGCGCACTTCAACATTTCATGGAGTGCAAGGTTCTTCATCAGTTTGGGAAGGATGGTATTATACAAAGGGAGGATACCATGTTTATGCAGTACATCATTTATCATCCACATTGGGATGAGTGGGTGAGAATGATAAGCAAGGGGTTGCATGACCACTTGCAAATATATGACATGGGCCAGAAAGAATCTTGATTATGTTGGTTGCTCTTGGGTGAGTTTGGTTACTACCCAAAGGTTGCTATTGATTTGATCCATGCCATTAGGTGAATTTTGAGGTCTAAAATGGGCCTCCTAAGGAAATTATAAAATAATAGTGGACAAAATCAAATAAGATTTGATGACATCATCAAATTTTAGAGGGAAAAATGAAAAAACTACTTTTTCAACTCATATTTTCAACTTATCTCCCAAATTTTTTACTCAAATTTCAAGCGGAAGTAGTCGTTGGATGCGAAATTTAATTCCTCATCCAAGGAGTACCCATGTTGCATATTTTTGATGGGTCCTGCTACACGAAAAATGAGAAATACATAAAAAAACATGATTACAGTCACATTTTTTTTATGTATTTCTCATTTTTCGTGTAGTAGAGTTTATCGAAAGTATGCAACATGGGTAATCCTTGGATGAGGAATTAAATTTTGCATCCAACGAGTACTCCCACTTGAAATTTGAGGAAAAATTTTGGGAGATAAGTTGAAAATACGAGTTTAAAAAGTAGTTTTATTATTTTATTATTTTTTAATATTTTTACCCTTTTATTTAAAAAATGGTAAATCATCCCCCACGGTTAACATCATCATCTTGAATCCTATTGGTTGTTATAAAGTTTATTTTTGTTGTACATTTTTCTTAGGAGGCCCATTTTAGACCTCAAAATTCCCCTAATGCTTGAAAAAGACTCATGTAATGAAGAAGGAGGCATGACTGCGTTGGTTGCTCTTGGGTGAGTATGGTTACTACCCAAAGGTTCATATTTTCTTATCTCATGCCTTGTTTAACAATAATAATTTACATAAAAAAAAGGCATGTTCATCTTTGAAGTCCTTAAGAGAGTTTGGCCATGACATAACATCTGCTATGATGATGTGTTTTGTATTATTTGTAATATGGCATATTACTCTCATGATGTATGATAATGGAGTTGAATTGTATTGGGCTGGGATGACATTCTATATTTCCTTCAACATGTTGTTGTTACTCCATGATTCACATGATGATGTGAAGAAGCAACAAGATCTCTTGTTGCTTTGGTTGCTTTTGGGGGAGTTTGTCTTGCACATCTTACATAGAGGAGATGGAAGATGGAAGAAAGAGGCCCTAATCCGATGGTTACTATTGGGAGAATATGGTTTGACACTTTGGTATGCCCATATGTCTCTATTTCTTCTTTTGCATAATGTTGGAATGATGCTTGGAACCAACAAGGCCAACAGGGCTATATATGAGGGCATATCGATGCTTAATGTACTTCATGAAACATGGGATGACGAGATGTATTGTGAGAAGGATCTTTTCCTTTGTAGGAAGAACCACTTTATTTTATGTATCTCATGTATTGATGATGATGTTGGACATCATATGGTTGTCACTTGGTACTTCATGGTGGAAGGAGGACATTTAGCCATACAGTTGGAGGTCATTTTATACATTCTATAGAGACAACTTTGGAACCAAACATGCATGAAAAATTGCAGCAAATGGAGGAGGCCTTCCTTATGTGGATTCCATTTGGAGGGAAATGGTTTTCTTTTTCATCTAATTTTGCAGTTGCTTGAGGTCAAGCAACATTTTTCTAGGGAGGACTATAATATTCCCAAATTTTCACTTGATATTTGGAATATTAGAGCATTCATGATGAAGTGATGGAGGAAGTTGTGCAATTAATGCACACATGATGGAGAGGGTGTACATTTCACCTAGACATGATGGATGACTTGGAGAGACAACGTAGCCAAACATGGAGGATCATGTCCACATGCACAATGCAATTTAGATGAGGGCCAAGTCATGGGAAGGCTCATAAAATATATAAAGGAGATGAAGGCAACAATGAAGGTAGGCTATATTTTGAGGTCTATTTAGATCTGGAATTGTCAAGTGACATTCCATGCTTTGTTTGGCTATTTATCTAAGATTGCAAGTGTTGTTTAGCATAGGGTGTTCCTGGTCAGGAATCCCTCCTCTTTATTTGAGTAGCTCTGGAAAGAGGGTTGTAATTCATTCTACATCAGGCATTGGTGACACTTATATTTTCCATCATTTGCAAAACATCTACCTTTAAGAATTATGCAATTTCTAAAGATCAGTTTGGAGGTGGAGGTTGTCTTCAGTATTTCAGCTGGAGAACCGGTGTAGGATTATTCCTATCATATTGGGCTTGAACATCAGCATTCCCATGGCTTCATTTCAGATCTGGAATTAGGCCAAACATTATTGACCTCCAAGCAACAATTGTCCCATCAAGGATTACACAGTCCATCATTTCAGATCTAAAGGAGGAAGGAAGTTGCTAGCATTTCAGCTAGTAATCGTGTGAGGGATCATCCCCTCACCTTGCCATTAGTATTTCCATTAGCCTGAAGTCTATTATAGCATATTTCAGTAGGCATAGAGCCTCTCTCTCTTGTACAATGCAGTTTCTATAGCAGCTGCATTTCCATTTGCTGCAACTTAAAGGAGGAGGAAGAGAAGGCAAGATCTCAAGCTCCTAGCTTGTAGATTTGAAGGAGGGATCAACCCTAAAAGCTCAGATCTATTTGTAGAACATATTGCAGCCATATTTGGATCAGATCTAGCTTTAGATCTGTATAACCCAGAAAACAAAGGATCAACTCTTAGGAGGGTGATTTTCAAAAGTTGTAGATCTAGAAAATCCTTTCTGGGTTATCTTGGGTTCCCATCACATTGGCCAAATATTGAATCTTGGCATCATGAGAGCTCCTAAGCTCCCTAGATCTGCATTTCCTTTTGCTACATTTTCATGTATATCAGCAGCAGAAGGGACAACACAATATTTCTTCCTGTAAGCTCACCAGTTACGCACTGCTAGTTGCAGCACCATTGTAAGGTGATTCTAGGCCATCTCTTGGGCTAGATCTACTCATCTTTTGTACATTGTGTAACTAATTCATCTCCATATAATAAAATGGCTCAACTTCTATGTATATTTTGATGTTGTCTTTAGATTTATCGTTTACTTAGTTGCAGTTCTTATATTTTGTTTCCATATTACTTCATTAACCATTTTGGGATATTACACATGTAACTGAAAGTTGGGTAGCTCATGCTATGATGGTATCTGTGATCTTGAAGGTCCGAGACCCCAGCTTGACCTGCTCTCCATTGAAAGACTCAGAAAATGCCTGAGTAACTGCAACATTTTCTCCTAAGAACTTATTCAAGAACCAATACAATCCTCTTGCTTGGAACTATGCCTTTGCACAGTGATAAAAAAAACTTGTAATCGCAGGTTCTGAATGGTTTACCTTACCACCCTTACCCATTCCATTAACAACTAACTCAACTGCTAATGCACACTTTTAAAACTATGAACAATAAGAACCACGAAGCCCTAACTTCTTGCACAAAGGTAAAAAACTGTTTGCTGGAGGAAAACAAACTGCTTCGATGTAGCTTTCTCAGGGTAAATGGGAAATGGTGATCAACATGCCCTTAAGCACAACGAGTTTAAATGACAGGAAATCAAATAATTTTAATTTTGGTGCCAACTCACTCCACCGAACATTTCACTCCATCGAATAATAAACTAATTTCTACTCGTACCTCAACCTCGATATACTTCCCCTTTAGTGAGTAGCATTAGATTAACTAGCCTTAGAAAATAGAATAGCCAAGCCCCTTTTAATGAACCTCCAATTAGAAATAGCCAACTTTCAAAAGGGTAATACCTCTTGTTTTAGTAGATCTTCAATTATTCCAAAGAGCAATGTCTTTTCACCTCCTTGTCGAAATTCTGAAGAAAATAGCTACATTTTTGGAAAAGGTAGTTATTTCTGTATTGCTTATGAACCCAAATTTCTTAATAAAATAGCTACTTTTTGGAAAAGGTAGCCATTTACGTGTTATTCCTAAAATAAAAGATGACTCTAACATTTATCCTTAGCCTTGGATAGAAGATATCATTTTGAATAAATAATACTTCTCAAACTAAATCCATGACCTTAACTACTCAAAGTAGTTAAAATACTTATTTAAAAGAAAATTTACCCTAATAACTCTAAGACACAAAATAAACTATTGGACTCAATTTAAATTCTCTTCTCTTTGAATTTTCCATTTCTGCAGGTCAATTGAGGTTTAATAAAAAGTACACTATATCCTTATAGCAATTGGAATAAACGATTTCAGGATAATCAGATATACCTCCTTTATCTTTTTCTTCAATTACCTCCATGTTTAGATTTATAGCTTTGCAATTTGATTCTGCCATCAAGTGGGTTAAGAGCTATCCCTTTATTAGCTTCGTAGGTCTGATTTCAATGTCAAATTATAGAATCTTCATTAACCATATTCTCCTCCTACCCTTTGTATCTAGTTGCAACAATACATCCTTGACAACAATATTTGGAACAAAAACAATGACTTTAGAATGCATAACATAAACTCGAAAAGACTTTAAAGCCTTTACCAATGCATATGCATGTTTTTAAAGCAAGACGTAATTTAACTCAAAATCTCTTAATACACATATAAAAAAATAAATAAGCTACTCCAAGGCTTCTTTGTTATTTTGAAGTAACATTGTTGCAATAGTTTCCTCAGAAGCATATGAAAAAGTGAAAAATCCTTCTCAAAATCAGGGCTGATTAACACCGGAGCTTCAGTCAAGGTAGATTTGATTGCTATGAAAGAGACTTTTGATTCATCTTGTCATTTTAACTTTGCATCTTTCTTCAATAAGACATTTAACATGTTTAATTAGTTCTGCAAAGTTTAGAACAAAACGCCTTAGAAAATTAATTTTACCCAAAAATGATTGTAACTCTTTCTTATTTCTAGGGAAACCAATTTTCTCTATAGTTTCAACTATCCTTGGACAATGCAAATACCATTGTTTTTCACTATGTGCCCCAATAGTTTTCCCTCTTGAACAACAAAGCATGATTTCTTTGGGTTTAAAGACAAACCAAATTTTATGCACTTATTAAACACTTGATGCAAATGTTTTAAATGATCCTCATCGGATTTTGAAAATACTGTTATGTCATCCAAGTAAATGACTACAAATATGTCCTTTTCTCCTGCAAAGGAAATATCCATTTCCCTTTGAAACATTGCGCCTGCATTCATTAAACCGAAAGGCATCTTATTATACGTAAATGTTCACCAGGGTGTAGTATAAGTTGTTTTCTCCCTGTCTTTTTTATCAACTGATATTTTATTGTACCTTGAAAAACCATCTATCATTTAAAACCTCTTTGAGCCTAAAACCTTCTGCAAACTATGGTATATTTTGGGTAAAGGATACTTATCCTTCAGCGAACACCGGTTCAAATTGCGGAAATCAACACAAATACTTATTTCACCATTCTTCTTTCGAACGGGACAATATTAGTTGCCCAATTGGAAAATATTAAAGGCATTATGTTCTTGTGCTATAAGATTCTCTTAAACAAGAAGGAATTTTATGTTCCATTATACTTCTGCCATATGTGTTCAAATCACTATAGGACCATGCAAAAATGTATGCATATTGCTTCAACAACTTGACATATTTAGTTCTAGTTTCTTGAGGAGGAAACATATCTAGGCTGATTTTCTGTACCAATATTGCAGTCAACTGTACTCTCTCCATATGTCTTACTAATAGGCTTTAAAAAGACATCATTATTGTCAAACAACCTCTCTAAAGGAACCAAACCCTTAGGAATGAAGTTTTTTTTTAAAGATCAATAATGTATTTCCCAGCTATAGTCTTCTTAAATGGCTTGTCGTTCTGACTTTCAACTATGTCTTGCTCATTATCAATCTGAATGTTTGAAAATTCCTCTACACATTCCAAGAATTTTTAAATTTATTTATCACATTTAAAATACTTTCCAGTATTTGATATTTTTAGGAATGTAAGGTTTGTTTTAATTTGAACATCATATGTTGCTTTAACATCAAGAGGAACCTTAAAATACTAGTAGTTATGACCACTGAATCTGCCATTTCATTTTCTTCTTTGGAGACATAATTCAAATTGAACGCTGAAAAATAATATTCAATTAAATCCCACACTTCATTTATGTAATTTTTTATTTTTGAATTTTTCACTTGATAATTATCTCTCACCTGTTGTACCACCAATTCTGAGTCACAAAAAACAATCAACTGTTCAGCTCCCAAAACTTTTTCTCCTTTCATACCCAAAATAATTTCTTCATACTCAACAGTGTTATTGGTAGTGACAAATTATACTTGATATGGTAGATTGAGTACTTTATGAGTGGGAGAAATAATAACTACACCATCCTTTGATCCCTCTCATGATGAGGCTCCATCAAAATATAATTTTCAGATCCACCCTTTTTCTAAATTCTTATCATTTGTGACTTGCAAATTTAGTTTTTTATTGATTTCAGGCTGAAAATTGTTGTCATCAGGAGCAAGGTGAAATATAGATGACCCTAACTCCTTATCCTCTACATATATAGGATGATTTGAGGGATTTTTATGATCACTTATGATATAATCCATTTGTGTTTCCCTATACAATCTCCTGAATTCTATTCCAAATACCGGGATAGTGGCGTAGGTCATATCCATTTGAAGAATTCCTCCCAAATTTTTGGACAAAGATATGGAAAGAAGTATTCCAAATCTAGATGGTATGTCTACAACCAGTATGTCCATCAATAGAATTTTCATGGGGAGATGGGTAAGAGAAATTACCAAATATTGGATCACTCCTAAACACTTGACCCTTTTAGAGTCGAATGTGTAAATATCATGTTATTATTTAGTGATTTCTAGCCCTAGTTCATCCATCACTTTCTTAGGAATTAGATTATGAGAAGCCCCAAAATCTAATAGGTAGTTATGCAACAATTTGTTATGAATATTGAGTGAAAGATAAAAATGTGGAGAATTATCATCATTATAATCTTGGACATGGTTGCCCAAGTAAATAGTAGAATGTTAATCCTCTAGATTAAATGAATATGGAGAAAGAGATGGCTGTAACAGACTTTTAAATGACTCTCTGTAGACTGGGTTTTTCAAAAATTCAAGGAGTGGAACCAAAATCTTGATTTTATTCAATTATAACTTGAAACTGAAATCGAGAGGAGCCAAATCCTTATTTTATGCAGCAGTCTTAATCATTGGGGAAATGTTAGGCAATGGAGAACATCATTAACTTTTGCCTTTTGTTTGGCAGCATGGTTTTCAAAATATTGTTTTTGTTGGCACTCTTGGAAAACTCCCTTAAACCTCAAATTATAATTTCTTGTCTAATTTTTGGCTTGCTTTTTATCATTTTGGACATGAATATGAGCATATTCATTATCTGAAAATAGATTTATCCTATACTGATCTTCATACTGTTGCAAAGTCAAACAAGTTGACCGTGATTTCTCCCCAACTAAATTTATGTCTTCATATTCCTCTTCTTGTTCTTGCTAATTTTCTTTAGAAAAATTATTCAGTGGAGGTTGAACATCTCATCATCAGGATTTCTTCTTGGGAATTGTAAAATTTTTTGAGGCTGAAAGGGTCTCCTAAAAGGAGCCTGATTTCTATTTCCTTCATTTTGAATGGGCCTAACAATAGGCCTATTTTCTAACTCTAGTTTAGTCATTTTGGAAGCAATATATTTAATCAAATTGGAAATTTGATCAAGATTTTGTTTATTTGTGAAATTTTTAAAGGAAGAAGATGGTTTCTCCTCTATCATTCTTTTCTTATTCTTTGCTCTCTTCCCCTCTTCTATTTTCAGTTTATTCAAAGCCTTAAGATTGGACTACACTCCAATAACAACCTCTTGCATGCCTACCAATGTTTTGTATTCTCAACTCTCAACCACAATGAAAATTTGGAGTCTAAAGCATTGGCAAAAGTTATCGTAGTTGTGGTTTTAGGAGGTTTGACTTCTACATGAATCTTTTGATAGACTTTATTGAATATCTTTGTTAAGTCTGCCAATGTTTCACCAGTCTTATTTTTAAATCTCCAAACTATATAAGGTAATACAAGTAATCCTTACGGTCACCCCATTGTTTTACACAGACTTCCTCCAAAGCATCTATTCCTGTTATTGAATTTGGTGGCAAATTTCTGAACCACTTACGAGCTTCTCCATCCAAGCTCCGAACAAAGAGTCTTGACCATACATCTTAATGTTCAATGTTTTTTTTATCAGCATAACTATAAAAGGAAACTAAGTATTCCTCAACAGATACTCCTCCTTCGTCCCCTATATATTTGGGAAATATTTGAGATATCTAGTGCATATATTGCAAGAAACAATCTGCTGCAACCATGTAGGCAGAGGCTAAGCCATGACTTGTTGAGGTACAATTTGTAGACGAATTGCTGATGAAAATGTTTGAGTGCTTGAAATTATAGTCTGTGGAGTTTGTATTTGTTTGGGAATGGAAGAAGATTGAAGTTCTTGGGCTGGTTCTTCAGGATTCTGAGCTGAAAACAATGTATTTTCAAAGAAATGAACAATAGAGGATTTTTTTTCAACCTATCCAGGAGAATCAATTTAAAATGTAGATTCTTGAAGGATTGGGGCAACTTCAACTTTGCTCTACTAAGCTAAAAAGTCAGAGAGATTAAAAGTCAAGTTTTCAGGAAGGTTACCTTCTCCTTGATGAGAAGAGGAGGAGCTAATAGCTGGGTTTTGGAACAAAGAAAAATACTCCTGTTGTGGACTAATAGAGGACTGATATTCAGGATGAGTTTGTAGAAAGCTTATAATTGTTTTAATATATTCTTCAGTTAAAATAGATCTATCTAATAAGGTTGCAATCTATAATACTTGTTCTAACTTCCATTCTGTCAATAAAAAGGCTTATGATTCCTGGTTTTCTTCACTGACACCTAAAACCTATGATTTTTCTTCTTTCACTGGAGTAATAATTATCTCTGATTTACTAAATGATGACTGAGAGGTAATTTCAACTGAATTTAAGCTAACATCATCTACTTTATCTTTTATAGAAGTAGTTTCAACTTGAAATATTTTAGTAGAATCCTTTGAAACTACATTAGCTTTTAAGATAGATGATGGTACACTTTCTTTTGGAATATACTTTGAATGCCAATTTTTTACCAAATGTGATGTAGCTTCATCTAATTTCTATTTCCCTCTTGCATCCTTTATGATATTTTATGGGTCAAAGACTGTAGTCACAAGAGGCGATCTCTGATTTCTTCTTGTAGTAGGCGGTCTTGAAACCTCACATCCTCGTTGTGGAGTCTCCAGGTGAACTAATTACAATTAGAAAGAGAGACTAATTTTTATTCACCCTTAAAAACTAGTACTAGGAATTCATGCAAGAAACTTAGGAGAATGCTGAGTTAAAAATCTTCGTCTCCCGGCATGCGCACTAAAAGATGTTAGTGTTGGAATCAGCACTTGGATTGTAACAAGTGCCTAACCAGACACATCTTAAGCTTCAAGGGCTTTTCTTATAGCTGGATTATGATTTGTAAATTGGTTGACATTCTCAAACACTGGAAAATAAAAAGGTTTGAAACTAATAAATCACTCACACATATGAGGGTACTAGTATTTAATGTGGTAGCATGGGTAGGATTTTATTCTAATGGTTAGGAGAATGTGAAAATAACAATGAGTCAATATGATAGAAGTTCACTGTTAAGATGAAAGTAAAACATAAGATCCTATACCTATAATGTATTGATGAAAGAATTCTGATGCAAGACTTACAAGAGTCTCATCACACATTTGAAAGATTTCTGTCATAAGGAATTCTTATGAATAGACTTAAAATACACATTTTATCTAGAAAGCTTGTAAAAAAAGACTAATAAAAGTAGATAATCATGTACAAATATATCATATGACTCACAAAAACATGAGACAACAAATTTAGATCACAATCTGGAAATGAAATTTAAGATATGGAAACACATATGGAAATAGACAATACACACATCAAATGATTCATAAGTCCTCAAGAGTTATTTGGATATTATAAGCTAAAAAAATATACAACACATGATTCAATGAGATGAAAAACTCATGAAACCTTTCCTAATTTCTTTTCATATTATATATACAATAAGGTGTTATGTTAAATTTCCCACACAAAGTGAAAGTTTGTTGTAGGGTCTTTATTACAATCTTCTACATATAGTAAATCTTATCTTAAAAATAATAGAAAAGTAGTCTGAAATACAATGAAGACAAAACATGATAGTATGGAGATCGAAATGGCTGAGTTGAGGTGGTTGAACGATCCTTGTTTCCTGGAAAAAATTCCTCCACAAAAAGTGCAACAACCAACTGAAAATGACACCTAGATCTTTATCCATAAAAGTGTAGGAGTAACCAATTGAAAATGACACCTAGAAGATAGCTTCACTGGATCACACTTGGTAAAAAAACCATTAATACTAAGGTAACATGTACTTTATTATTATCTAGTGTCATTCCTCAAGACCAAAATAAAAATCTATGTTTTCATCCTCTTATAAAAATTCTAAAGAAAATAGCTATTTTTCTGGAAAAGGTAGTTATTTCTAATAACCCTGTAGATAGGCCAAAAATGGTATGATTCTTCAGATTTTCATTGTCTTAGATATTCAATCATTAAAAATCTAGTATAGAAGCCAAAATATTAATATCTTCTGGCTTAGTGACCCTCTTATTTGGATTTCTCTTTTGTACTTGCTTCTTCTTATGAGCCTTCTTCTTCCCTGAGTGATTTTCTAGACTTTCATATATGTTTATTATCTCATCTCTGAGAGCAAGATTGGCTATGACCTTTCTAGCTAGCTTGAGTTTATTCTTTGGTTTGGTATGAGGCATTTGAATATATGGATTAGGAATATATGAAGGCCTCCTTCTTCCATGTATGACTCTACTTTGTTGCCCCCCTTCAAACTCTTTTTCATTAAACTCAGTTTCACTACTCTCTTCCCCAAATGATGAGTATGAGTGGGTTGTCACTTTGTTCTTTCCCTTATCTGATGAAGTGAGAGATGAATACAGATGGGCTATATTTGGTTCTTCTATTGTAGTCTATGAAACTTTACTTTTCCCCTTAGCTGATGTTTTGAGATTGGAAAAAACTTGTGCCAGTGTTGGCTCCTCTGCTGCTAGAGTCACATTGTCTTCTTCATTCTCATGGCTAGTCTCCAGAACAAGGCTTGGTGTTAATGTTTCAGGGGTGACTTCCATTGAAGATCCTTCTGACAGAGTGATTCTTCTTTTTCGTTTATTGTTTGAAGAGGAAGCCACCTCTTCCTTGCCTTTATAAATATCATTCTTGTCAAGTAGAGTGGATTTTGTTTTGAGCTTGATTGCATGATCCTGCTTGAAAGACTCCAAGGTTTGTGGTTTCTTAGGTATCCTTCTGGTATAAACTTCCTTTTCAGTTTGCATCATAGGTATAGGAGTGGTGGCTTGAACTATAACTCTTCTAGCTAAGTTCCTTGTCTTCTTGCTTGATGGTGAAGAATATTGATCAGTTTGTGAAGGGATCACGGGTGTAGACGAGCATATTGAACTCCTATACCAATAAGTGTCATTTTTCATGATTGTCTTGATTGAACTACGGAATATGTTCAAACCTTTTTCTTGAGCAAAGGTGTTCCATATTCTTGAAAAACCAAAAAATCAAAAAATTTAAAAAATGTAAAGAGGGTATACCCTAAAAAGAAAAATCAAAGGGTAAGAAAAATAAAATGGTCAAAAAAGTGAAAGAAATGAACCCCAAACAAAAATAGACCAAGGAAAGTGTGCAAATCCAAATGCCACTACTATTTTATTTTTTGTAAATAAGTAATTGTGTGTAGCTTGTTAAACTTTGCCACAATTTATGAAGAGTCAAACTGTATAAACTTGACTCGTTCATTTTTCAATTTCATGTTGTAGAATAGAGAATAAATATCTGACCAAACAGTTTAATCTTGGCAGATAAGTAGATAGGTAGAGTTAATAAAAGGTGCTCAACAGTTTAATCTGAGCCCTTGGATGTAATAAGTGTAGAATTAGATAGATTTTCCATGTAAAAAGAAAAGATTGATAAGGGTTTGCAAGTCTAAATGCACCCTAATAAAGAAGAGAAAATGGTAGTGTAAAGTAGATAGGGTAGGTAGATGGTGTTGCAAAGTTTCATGTGATGAATTATAGTGATACATGTGTTTAATCTTCTACTTTCATCACAAGTACTGAAGCAAGAAATGCACTGGAAAATTCAAAGAGAGCAAAGTCAAAATCATTAACTTCCCACATCACTTTTTCCCTAAGATTTTTACTAATTTCCCTAAAGTGCTAAGGTATTTGGAGATTAAAGGGGCTCAAGGAATTTCTTTGACTTTTGGAGGGACCGGACCCTCGGCCTAATGATAAAAAAGACCTAAGTATTTGAGATTATTTGTCATTATAATCATTCACTTTTAACCTTTTCCTAAGTCAAATCTTATTTTACTTAGGGAAATCATGCCATATTTCATAAATAATCCCTCAAAATCACTTTCTATTCTATGTTTAAGTGTTGAAATTGATATGATGTAATCTACTTCAGAAATCTTCACTTTCTTAGTTATAGTTAAGTATTTTGAGTTTACCTTGTCCTTTGTCATGTTAACTTCTGATTTATTTACTAAATCCCTAGTGAAAAGACCTTATCCTATAGTACATAACTCCTTTTACATAAATATCCCAAAAAACCCCTCTTATTATAAGTTTTAGCCAAAGTTTATTTAATCCCCTTTGTTAAATAAAAAACCCCAATAAGAAAACCCTTTGGCTAAAAATATACCCATATAAAATATTTCCCTACCCTTATGGTTGATAAATAACATTTATTTATTACCATATATTAAAAATATATGAAAAAAGGTTTTTAAACAGATAGTTTTATGTGTTTAGAAACGAAAATAAAGAACCAGAAAGTTTTAATTCAAACAAAAACTTTGAAAGTCCCCCGAGCAACCGTGGTCTATTCCCTTGGTATTTTAATTTCCCCCCGACACTTTAACCATGGTTGAACAAACCCTTGACCCTGCCGTAACCGTGTATAAACTATGGGGTTAATTAAATCACCAGGATTAATTAATAACCATTCATTCCGCCAATTAAACGCCCCCCGGGATATTTCATTAAGTTAATCATGTTTTAATCCACCGTCGGGCCCGCGCATTAAAACTCCGTCAAGTTCACATCCCGTCCACTGTCAGATCACCCTCCTGAAGATCAACGGCCCAAGATCATTCCGCTGGCCGTCTTGCGTCCGAAAGATAACGAGCGGGGGCACGGTGGTTTTGGAATAGTACTCCGACCACGTGTCAGTCGACTAATGGAATCGCTGCCTCCCCGCTGAATACTGCCATCTCCCGAAAAGCGGTGCGGAAATTACCGCTTACCGCTTAGTCCCAGTGACATATTCCCCCGTACCAGATGACGTCATCCTTGGAAAAATAAAAAATTCCCATTGAATTTGTAAATAAAACAAAAACCCGTGTTTTTCCGTCATTTTCACTGCTGAAAGCGACTGCGTTCCCCTCTGAAGAATTTGAAAATTCCGTTGATTAAGACGTCGCCAACCAAATTGTCGAACGCCATTGTTAAACTAGTGCCCAAGCATTCATCCGCCATCAACCAGTACCTGTAAAATCCAAACTCCTCCATCAAAATAGGTATTTATTCAATTTCTTGCTGAAACTCTTTGAAAAATCCATTTTCCTGTGTTAAACATTCACGCCAGAGTCTGAAAAAGGGTTAATATCGGTCTATTCTAGCTCCTGCAAGTAAAATCAAAGCTCCCAGTATCAAAATTGCGCCCAGTCTGTGAAGAAAACCCCGAAATTTCCATTTTGAACACACAAGAACGAAAATGGAAGCTTCGGCAGCTCTGAATGTAACCCCATTAAATGCCCCTCACAGAGAGTTAGAATACTTGCCCTTAGTGGATAAAGACTTTCAAATTAAAGACTTAGTGTTTGATGAAAATCCCCTTCGAAGTTATCGTCGCTGCAGAGATGATTATTCGAAGGGATTGGATGTCATTGGGTTGTGGGAATCCAATTTCCCGAGATATCTCATCCCCTCAGTCCGTATTTTCCCAGAAATTATCCACTACTGCCATTCTAACTATGATCCAACTCAAAGAGCAGTAATGTCCCCTGACCAGAGTGTTCTTTTCCCCATTACTCCCCAAGCTATCAATACAATGCTACATTTTGAACCTGATCAAGAGCTAACTCCCTTGTCTATGGAAGAACTGATTGAAAAGTCTAATCAATTGTCCCCAGAAAAATTGAAATGCATTTGCCAGACTTTTATGTTGCCTGAACATCAACCTAGGGGCCTTCCTCCCTATGGTTTTTCTTATTTCACTAAATTAGGAAAGCTCATCCTAAATATGATATCTTTTGTCTTGGGTTTCAATACCAGTGAATATGTTGATGAAATAACCCTGGTTTTGCTATCTATCTTTACTCCTGGGCAACCTCCTGCAGTAAAATATGACTTTGCATCTTTCATTGCCAATAAAATCCATGACCAGTTCATGAGGCTAGATAATGAGAAAGTGTTTAAATATTCCTCAGTCATTTACCATCTCATCATCTATTATCAATCAGAGAAGTTCCCTTTTCCTGTTCAAAAGCTTGATGCCAAGGGAAACCCTAGATCTGTTATATTTTGGTCTCCCATAACTCACTCTTCTTATAATTCTCCCTATTCTTATGCTGAGTTCATCGATCTTTTTGTATATCCTGCAACTACCTTGTTGACAGGAATTCCTCCTCCAAGGCTCAGTAATGAGATTAAGAAGACTTTGCAGCTTTCAAGGACATATAAAGTTGGGGACTGGTATTTATACCAAAATCATTCAATCATCAGAATATATGGATGTGAATTGTATCCATTCAGGTTGCCAAAATATGTGCCTATGAGACTTTTTGCCTTAGAATATTTCAGGCAAATGAATAATTCTAATATGATTCATTTTTGTAGTGTAAAAAAGAAAGCCCAACTCAGGATCAAAAGTCAATTAGGTCCTTTTATATGCAATTCTAGAGATGCTGAGCGAGAAGCAGAAGATATACTACAAAACCAGTACAAGTTACAAAGGAGTTTCCGTTGGATTCCATATGATCCATTCAGTTTTATCTGTGACAAAAGAATGAAGAACAAATCATCCCCTTACTTTCACCACAGGATTCCAGAAATAGAACAATATGCTAATCAAGATGAGTGGGTGGAAGGAACACTAGTTGAGCAAGATAGTGAAGAAGACAATATAAACAAAATTATGAAAGATCTTGAGAAAAATTTTGACCTAGAATCTTTTGGTCAAGTGCAGGTACCTCACATTGGCACTTCTTCAGCAGGAAATCTCCAACAGGGATTACAGGAAGATAGTCCATCAATTGCAGTAGAGTCTAAAGGCAAAGGGAAAGAACCTGAAATACAGGTCATTGAAACTTTTATCATGGCAGAGAAACCTCAAACCTCCAGGGCACCAGATCAAACACAGGTTTCTCCCACTCAAGTAAATCATCCTGAAGTTTCAGAATTGCAAACTCCATCTAATATGGAAATAGGCAAGAAAATATTAGTTCCAGATACTACTCCTCCCAAAGAATCCTCAGAGCTACATCAAGTTAAAAGGCAGAAACTCAATCCACTTCCAGAAGTGGAAACTATAGATGAAATAATTGATGATGAAAGAGAAGATAGTCAACTAACTGGCACAGTTAGTGAAACACACACAGGCCACAAAGGAAAAGCATTGCAAAAATAGTTGAGTACTGAAGTATCTTCTTTTAAGCCACCAAAAACAGATACAGGTGATATAAAAATAAATTTTATTAATATAAAGGCAAAGAATGATCCATTGAGAATGAAGGTATATGATCAATATCTGAAAATGGCTCCACATAATCAGGAAAGATTAATGTCAGCATTTGACATTCAACAAGGCAAAATGATGATGAGCCATTTCAAATCCAAGGTGCCAAAACCCATGACAACATCTGATTATATTAGGACCAATTTTGAGGTCCTGGCAAAAGACATTCATCCCTTGGACCAGATAGAGTTGCATAAACAAACTGGGGAAATGGTATATTTCACCCTCACTGATAAGGCCATGGCAGCCCTTAGGCTGCAAGATTCTTTAAATAATACAAACACCCAGTTGCAAATTGAGAAGGCCTCTTCTCAGGCAAAAGATAACAGAATAAAGTCTCTGGAAGACATAATCATCAGTTTGGGTCACAATCCCAAAGATATCAAAAGCATTGAGGCACTAATTAAAAAGAAAGATGATGATATTGCTGCACTGAGAAAGCAGCTGAAATTGCCAGCCTCGAGGCATCCCCAGACTCAAGAGGTTTTGAAGGAAAATTCACAGGAAGAAATAATGGAGTTGCTCTTGAAAATGACTGAGAAACTGAGTGAAACAGATAAATAATTGGAACAGGCATTAAAAGAAAAACAGGTTATCATGTAAACATCTACAACAGAGGTCACTACAGGTACCACAACAGCCGATCAACAAACAGAGCCATCACAGGTAAACACTTCCGGTTTAAGTTCTGATGAATTGATAAAACAAATGGAAAGTTTAAAACTCAGAGTCACAGAACTTCAAACCACAAAATTCCAGTTATTTAATTTGGAGCAGAAATATGATATGTCTAAAAAGACTGTTGCTGATAATACCAGGGAAATTAAAAGGCTGGAAAAATTGGTTAAGGCTTTAGAAAAAGATCTTTCATTAGAGAAGCCTTTGAGAGAAATAAATGAAATTCTTTGGGATAATATAATTGAGTCAATAAAAAGTATTTGGTCCTTTGTTCAAACAATATTTGAACAAAATGACTTGATCAAAGTAGCTCAGGAAGAAATAGACAAAACAAGAGATGAATTAAGGGGCAGACCTGAGCAAGCCAATCAACTTATACAATTTTTGAACACCCAGACTAAGCAACAGCTTGCAGAGCTTGGAATTGATGACAGGACAGGCACTATTTTAGAAATAAAAAGAGTTTTTACCAAAAGAACTCTTATGCAAAATTTGGAAAGGAAATGCTCAGATATTCTGGAAGAAATTAATGCTTTCAAAGGAAAATTTCAGGTTTTATTGGACAATGGGTTACCCAGTCCTATGCTCTCAGAGGAAAAGATAATGGACCTGGAAACCTATGTTAATAAAATAGATATACATGCTCATAACACAACTGCTCATTCTATCAGTTCGTCAGAAGCAACATTGCCAACAGGGAGGAATCTCTACGACAGGTTAAAGAATTTGTTTCATCTTGAGCATGAAATAAAGTATTTGTTCCCTAATCAGCCCACTTTTTACAGATACACAGAGGCCGATGAAACATTGAGAAAACTTAAAAGAACCATAATAGGAGAAGATCAATGGTGGGAAGACTTATTGGAAATTTTGTAAAATTTATCTTCAGGTAGAGAATTTTGTCTTTTTACCATCATGTAAAGGATAAATAATGAGCACAGGTTAAAGAGTATCAGTTGGGCAGTTGAAAGAGTATCAGTAGAAATGAAGAGTATCAGACAAGAAAAATAATTACTCAAAGGGACAGCATCGAGCCCTATTATAGCACCTGCCTCCAACACATCCACAAAAGGAGGAAACAACACACCAGCAATTACTTTTTGTCCTATCTACGAGACCATTTGTCTCCTTTTTATTGTAACTTATTCATTAGTCACCCTAGATTAGTGGCTAGGTTAGTGTGAGATATTTTCAATCATTTTTTGTATAAATAAACCCTCAAAGAGAGTATTGAAGGTGGATTCTACTACTTGGCTGTGACATTGATGTTTTTGGAATAAAAATGTTTTGGAGAAATTTATTTGTGGCTTGCTGGATGACAATTTGAAGCTCAGGACTTTTTGCAGGATTCATGTGTCGGACTACAGTTCAATAAGTCTTTCTATCTTATGTCTTAAGTTTTATATCTGTTTATATTATCATCGTGTCCATTTCTGAATAATTGACATAAAAGAATAAATCAGAATTTACTTAATTGTACTCTGATTTCAGTTGTGATTATTCTTAATGTTTTCCTCTAAATTGGTTATAAGCAACGAATTCTTAATTGCTCTTGCTTCGCTAATTTAAACATTTTGATTACTATAGTAAAGAATTCTTCACTTCTCTTTATTTGTAATCATTTCATTTCTCTCTTTTGAACATGCTGAAAGATTCTTAACTGCCTTTCATCCCTTCAAACCCATTCCATCCACTTTAAATTCTAAAAATTGTTCTCTGTTTGGCTATCTTGCCCTGCAAAGCCATCTTGTGTGTAGAATAGAAATCCAGTAAAGCCATCCTTTGACTCCATAGCCCAATGGACTGAAAATCTTCAACCTTGCCCTTAGTTGGCGGATTCCACCATTTTTAAACAAACTCTTGGATCTATAACTAGCCTAAAACCTTCTAAGAACAAAGATAAATTATAAAGAGAGAGCCCTCTCTAGATGCAGATTGGCTAGATTCTGCATCCGAAGGTTGGTTTGTGGTTACCTCGGGTATACTTTCCTTTTCTTACAACTTCAAGGAAAACCTGAGTGATAACATAGTGGCGACCATACTGGGGACCTGAATCATTTTATTGATACTATTGTTTGATTTATAAGCTATAGACAGAGTCTGAAGATCAGCCAGGTAGCCTTTGAAATGCTTTTGCTCTGCAACTGCATAGTAAATAAATGCTGCTTCAGTCTATCTCTGATTTAGCTTATACACTGAACCTTAGTTTCAAATGTTTAATCAGACTCTCTAGTTCAATAAATCTTTGAGAAAATTTTAATCACAAATCATTATTTCTTGAAGAATTTGTAGAAGTTGTACTTTCATTTCAATTAAAACCAAAAATCCAAAAACATATATCATCTAGGAAAACTAGCTTCAGAAAGGATTCGTCACACTAGGTCAAATCCTGACCCCAATCCACCACCGATATTTGAAAATCTGAATCTGATTCCTAGGATTCTTAGAAGACAAGGAAGTCAAGAAAGTTCTGAAAGAGGAAGTCAAGAGAGTTCTGGAAGTTCCAGACCTCTTTCTAGATCTGCATCCTGCCCCGTGAAGATTATATATGTTGATGAAATTCCTTTTGATGAGCGATTTGAAACATCCTTATTTGTAAATTTTTCTAAAACTGAATTATCAAGATTAGTTCCAGATCCATTGTTTTTTGAAGATTTGCAATTCAGATTTGTTTCATATCACCTTGACAGACATTTACAAAACTCCATTTCATCTGAACAGACCTTTGAAGAAAGTTCAAACATTTCTGTAATTACTGACGCTTCCCCAAGTTCAGTTACTTTTCCTCAAGCTTTTCAAACACCAGTCACCCCTTCTACTCCTCCACCCAGACTGCCACCACCTATTATTCCATTACACCTTCCAATGGCCAATAAATATGCTCCGCTACAGTTTCCAGCCAACCCTGTGGCTTTGCCCCAAGATTATCAAAGTAAGATCACACCTTTTGATGGCTCAGGTACTTACACAGCTCAACAACATACCAAAAGGATGACTGATTACTTTGAATTCTATGAAATTGACACCGATGATGTCCGAATGAGAATTTTTGTTCAGAGTCTTACTGGGGAAGTTAGGACATGGTTTAGGGCCCTTGCTCCAAACAGTATTGCTGATTTACCAGCTTTGTATAGGGCATTTTTGAATAGATGGGAGAAGAAGAAAGACCCTCTTCAGATCCTATCAGAATTTGAAAAATTGAGGAGAAGACCTAATGAAACAGTGCAAGATTACATAATAAGATTCAACGAAGCATGTAACACTGTTCCCCAGAACCTCAGACCCCCTCCTGACTCAGTATTGGTCAAATTCCCAGATGGTTTTGACTCTGACATAGCCTATTCACTCAGGGAAAGAGCCCCCCAAACCCTAGAGGAAATGCAAAGCATAGTGGTTAGTGTGGAAGCAAACCTTATAGAAAAACGAGCCAGAGCTAGGGCCGAAAGAAGAATGCCTATGAATGAAGAACCTTCAGCTTTTGAAAGAAAGCTGGATGCAATCATCAAAGGTATGGAAAGACTAGGAGACAGAGTGGAGACCATTGAAAGAAAGTCTTCTAGTGATAATCAGAATGTTGCAAGAAACCCAAACTTTAGGAGAAATCAGAACCAAAATATTGGAAAGAATGTCCCTGACCAAAACATCAGGCCACCTTTCCAAGAAAATTTCGTTGAAGGATCAACTTCTGAAGAACCTACAGAGGATGTGGAAATAAACAATGTAACTGATGACAAAAATGAACCAGAAGTTTTCCTATCTCAAGATGATCAAGAGAATCACATCCTTGAAACATTTCAAACTCATTCAGGAGAGACTTTTGATTTCAAAGAAGGCTATGACACAGCGATCTATGAGGTTCATAAGAAGTATAATTTAAGAAGCAGACGGATTGATGTGCCTGAGAATAGCAAACAAAAAACTGTAAAACAAAATGTCAAAGGTAAAGATAACATACCTTATGTACAAAACATTCCCCTGGTACAAATTCTGTCTAGGACAACTCCTAACCCTTCAAGTCCAATAATTGAAGATGTATCTGACAAACAACCAAACAATAAACAACAATCTAATACTTTTCCTCCTGTAGGAAATGTAGAAGAACCAGTAGAAGTTAGTTCAGAAACACCTTCAAATCAAAATTTCACTCATGAAAAAGAAAAAAACGTTGAAGATCCAAAAAATAGAGAAAACTCAAGTGTGCAAAACACTAAAGCTCAAATAGAAAAACCTTTCAATCTAGAGGCTGAAATAGGCAAACTAAATATAGTCGTTCCTTTATCAGAATTGGATAAACATGATGTCTATAGAAGCCAAATCAGCAAAACTCATAACATTAACATTACTGGAATGGATGATTCAGTGAATATTCTTGATGATCAACCTAAACTCCTTTTTGGCCTTGAAGTAAATGGAAAACCAGAAAGTGGGGGAACTCCTCCATTTTATGTAAGCCTTAACGTTCATGACAAGATACTCCATAATGCAATGCTTGATTCTGGAGCATCTCACAATTTGATGCCAAAAGCTGTGATGGAAAGATTAAATCTAGACGTTACCAGACCGTACAAAGATTTATTTTCTTTTGATTCTAGTCAGGTAAAATGTTTAGGTTTGATTAAAGATTTGTGTGTTACTTTGGTACAATATCCTGCTAAGTCTGTTTTGATGGATATAGTAGTGGCTAATATTCCCCCCTAAATATGGTATGTTATTGTCTAGATCTTGGGGTGCTAAACTTGGAGGGTCTATTCAACTAGACATGTCATATGCAACTATTTCAGTATTTGGTCAGCCTAAAAGGCTTTACAGAGAGACATTGATGAAATATTTAGTTAGTAGCCATGAGAAGCCTGAAAACTTCCCTGTTTACTCTATACATTCTGATATGGACTCTTTTATTTTATACAATGCTGAGTTGGATCTCCCTACTGAAATAGAAGCTCCGGAATTAGAAACCACAAACAAAACTACTGTTAAAATTGAAGAAATCTCTGAAAACAAAGAAACACTAGATAATCAAGAAATACCAGAAAAAACTAAACAACTAGCTCCTGTCAAGAAACATTTTAAAACAATTGATGAGGATTATGAACATGAAATTCTATGGCATTTAGAATTTGATGGCTCAGTAAACAAATTAGGGGCAGGAGCTGGGATTTGGTTACATAATGTTGAAAATAATCATGCTGAGGGTCATGCTTATAGGTTGAATTTCAAATGCACTAACAACATGGCAGAGTACGAAGCTCTTTTGTTAGGGCTTAAACATGTCAAGAAGTTAGGAGCTATTAGGGTATCAATCATAGGAGACTCCGAGCTAATTATTCAACAAATTAAAGGAGAATGTTCAACAAAAGACATGAGATTGAAACAATACAGAGAAACAGTTGTGGAAATTCTCAATACATTTCTGCAAGCTCAACTTGCCAAAATTCCTAGAAAACAAAATCTGCATGCTCACAGTCTTGCAATGTTCGCTAGCACATGTAAGTTACCTTTTGATCCTAATCATCAGTTTTCAGCTGAGATTAGACATAGGCCTGCTATACCGGACAATATTTTGAATTGGCAAGTATTTGTAAATAATAATCAAATCAATAGTTTTTTGACACTTCAAAATGAGTTTTCTAACTGTAATATAGATGAGGACATAACAATTAGTGAATCTGATCAAGAAAAAGAACAAAAAATAGATATTTCAAGAGAGAACGCAATTCGTATGCTGCACCCAACCACATTCACAGAAAAAGATATGCAGGATGTGATACAAATGGAATTCGATGAGATCATAGAAGATGAAACTGAAATCATTAATCTGAAAGACAATCATTTGCCCAAAGGTTTAACTCCTTTGGAAGATCTTTTTGATTCAAATGACATTCCATTCAGACCTAAAATGGAACCTGTTAAGGCTGATATCGAAGAGTGTAACTTAGGAACCCCAGAAAATCCCAAAATGGTTAAACTATCTAAATCTCTCCCAGAAGATCAAAAGGTTAAATATGTTGAACTTTTTAAAGAATTCCAGGATGTTTTTTCCTGGAGTTATGAAGATCTTAAATCATATGATACATCAATCATTCAGCATACAATACCTTTGAAACCAGATCAGAAACCTTTTAAACAAAAACTTAGAAGGATCAATCTTGTTTTACTACCTTCAATTGAAAAAGAAATTAAAAGGATGTTTGAAGCAGGGATTATAGCTCCTATTAGGTTCTCTGAATGGGTTTCTAATCTAGTACCAACAAGAAAGAAAACTGGAGAAATTAGACTGTGTGTTGATTTGAGAAATTTGAATAAAGTTTCTTTAAAAGATAACTATCCTTTGCCTAAAATGGACCATATTCTACAGAGGGTAGTGGGATCTTCAAGAATATCTCTTCTGGATGGATTTTCAGGGTATAACCAGATTCTAGTTCATCCTGATGATCAAGATAAAACAACATTTACAACACCATGGGGTACTTTTAAATATGTCAAGATGCCATTTGGACTCAAGAATGCAGGAGCTACATTTCAAAGAGCAATGGACATTGCTTTTGCTAAAGAAATACATGATTTTCTGGTTATTTATCTAGATGATTTGACTGTTTTTTCTAAAACAGATCAACAACATTTAGATCATTTAAGGCAAGTATTTATAAAGTGCAGAAAGTATGGGATTTCTTTAAACCCTAAAAAGTCATTATTTGGTTTGGAAGAAGGAAAGCTCTTAGGCCATATTATTTCTAAAGATGGCATTAGGATTGATCCAGAAAGAATACAAGCAATTTTGCAGATACCTCATCCCAGAAACATAAAAGAGTTGCAAGCATTCATAGGAAAGATTAATTTCTTGAGAAGATTTATTTCTAGTTTAGCTGAATTACTTAGATTACTTACTAACATGTTGAGAAAATATTCAAGCATTGACTGGACTGTAGAAGCCAAGCAATCATTCGAAGAAATCAAGATGGCTTTAACAAGAACACCAGTTCTTACCAGTCCCAAATTTGACAGAGATTTCATTATTTTTTCATTTGCTTCTGAACATACAGTTGCAGCTGTTTTACTTCAAAAAGATGATCAAGGGTGTGAAAAACCAATAGCATTTTTTAGTAAAGCACTTAGAGATGCATCTTTGAAATACAATATCATGGAGAAACAGGCTTTTGCACTGGTAAAAGCAATTAAAGATTTCAGAGTTTATATATTATATTCTCATGTGATAGCTTATGTGCCTAATGCTGTAGTTAAAGACATCTTGACTCAAGATGGTATTGAAGGAAAATGAGGTAAGTGGATAGCTACCATTTTAGAATATGATATTGAAATTAAACCAACAAAACTCATAAAAGGTCAAGGTTTGGCTCAACTCATGACTGAAACTAATTGCCAAGCCTTAGACATTAATGAACTGGATGACGAACAGGAGATGGCGACTCCACAGATCAGTCAAGCTTTCTTAGATTCACCCTGGTACACTGATATCATTCATGTTTTATTAAACCTGCAAGCTCCTCCAGGGTTGTCCAGAACGAAACAAAGATTTTTGAAAATGACATCTTTAAAATATTGTATTTTAGATAGCACTCTATTTTGGAAAAATCATGAAGGAATCTTATTGAATTGTCTATTGAAAGATGAAGCTGACAAGGCACTTAATGAATTTCATGTAGGGGATTGTGGTGGACACCTTTACTGGAAATCAACTGCAGATAAAATTTTAAGGGCTGGTTTTTACTGGCCAACCTTGTTTTCAGATGTTAAGAAATTTGTAACTTCTTGTCATAAGTGTCAGATCTTTGAGGGCAAAAGAAAGTTGCTACCTTTACCATTAAAACCAATTTCCACAGAGAGACCCTTTCAACAATGGGGACTGGATTTTATTGGAGAAATCCATCCCCCTTCTTCAGGGAAACACAGATGGATTCTTACTGCCACAGATTACTTTACTAAATGGATTGAAGCTATCCCATGCAGACAAGCCAATGATTCTGTAATTATAGGGTTTTTAGAAACCAATATACTTTCAAGATTTGGCTGTCCAGAGAAAATTATAACAGATAATGTTGCTGCATTTAAATCTAAGAAAATGATTAGTTTCTGCAATAAATATCACATCACTTTAGGCCATTCAACAGCCTATTACCCCCAGGGTAATGGACTGGTAGAATCTTCCAATAAAAGCCTTATTAATATCATCAAAAAATTATTGGAAGAAAATAAAAAGAACTGGCATAAGAAACTGACCAATGCATTGTGGGCAGACAGACTTACAACTAAGAAATCAATTGGGACCAGTCCATATGAATTAGTTTATGGTATTGAGGCAAGATTTCCATCATCCTTAGGAATTCCTGTTATGAAGTTACTTCAGGAGGCTCAAGTGGAACCAAATGATATTCAGAGAAGAATTAACCAAACAATTCACTTGCAGCAAACCAGAGAAGAAGTGTATCAACGATCCCAAGTCTTGCAGGAAAAGTTAAAGAAAATGTTTGAAAAAAGAACTAAAGCAGAAGATTTTCAACTAGGAGACAAAGTCCTAAGATGGGATTCCAGAAGGGAAGATAAAGGGAAACATGGAAAATTTGATTTCTTGTGGAAAGGACCTTACATCATTCATGCCTTACAGGGAAACAACACATACTTTTTGAAGAATTTGGACAATTCAGAAGCTGAGGAAGGACCAGTCAATGGTCGAATGCTAAAGCACTATTTTGATCCTATTTACTAAGATGTTCTGATTTTTTCTAACTTGTACATAATATATCCTTTCTAATGCATCAGTTTTGATTGGATGGTGACTTTTTGGAGTTGAAGCCCGAAGTGAAGGCCCTAAGCTTCAAAAGTTTCACTATCATATATACAATAAAGTTACCAGAAGAAGAAGATTACATGGTTCAGTTTGAAGACATTTTGAGGCATCTGACCTGCTGTTCTTGACTTTTCACAAGGAAAAGCCATCCCCAAGTGGAGCCAGTGTTAGACTCCTATACCAATAGGTGTCATTTTTCATGATTGTCTTGATTGAACTATGAAATATGTTCAAACCTTCTTCTTGAGCAAAGGTGTTCCATATTCTTGAAAAACCAAAAAATCAAAAAATTTAAAAAATGTAAAGAGGGTATACCCTAAAAGAAAAATCAAAGGGTAAGAAAAATAAATTGGTCAAGAAAATGAAAGAAATGAACCCCAAACAAAAATAGACCAAGGAAAGTGTGCAAATCCAAATGCCACTACTATTTCATTTTTTGTAAATAAGTAATTGTGTGCAGCTTGTCAAACTTTGCCACAATTTATGAAGAGTCAAACTGTTTAAACTTGACTCATTCATTTTTCAATTTCATGTTGTAGAATAGAGAATAAATATCTGACCAAACAGTTTAATCTTGGCAGATAAGTAGATAGGTAGAGTTAATAAGAGGTGCTCAACAGTTTAATCTGAGCCCTTGGATGTAATAAGTGTAGAAATAGATAGATTTTCCATGTAAAAAGAAAAGGGTTGATAAGGGTTTGCAAGTATAAATGCACCCTAATAAAGAAGAGAAAATGGTAGTGTCAAGTAGATAGGGTAGGTAGATGGTATTGCAAAGTTTTATATGATGAATGATGGTGCTAAATGTGTTTAATATTTTACCTTCATCACAAGCACTGAAGCAAGAAATGCACTGGAAAATTCAAAGAAAGCAAAGTCAAAATCATTAACTTCCCACATCACTTTTTCCCTAAGATTTTTACTAATTTCCCTAAAGTGCTAAGGTATTTGAAGATTAGAGGGGCTCAAGGCATTTCCTTGACTTTTGGAGGGACCGGACCCTCGGCCTAATGATCAAAAAGACCTAAGTACTTGAGATTATTTGTCATTGTAATCATTCACTTTTAACCTTTTCCTAAGTAAAATCCTATTTTACTTAGGGAAATCATGTAAATTTCCATAATAATCCCTCAAAATCACTTGCTATTCTATGTTTAAGTGTTGAAATTGATATGATGTAATTTACTTCAGAAATCTTCACTTTCTTAGTTGCGTAAAGTATTTTGAGTTTCCCTTGTCCCTTTGTCATATTAACATCTGATTTATTTATTAAATCCTTAATAAAAATACCTTATCCTATTGTATTTAACTCCTCCTATATAATATCCCCAAAACCCTCTTATTATAGATTTTTAGCCAAAGTATTTAATTCCATATGTTTGAAATAAAAACCCTCAATAAAAAACCCTTTGGCTAAAATATACCTATATAGAATATTTCCCTACCCCTATGGTTGATAAATAACATTTATTTATTACCATATATCAAAAATATATGAAAAAGGGCTTTTAAAAATATAGTTTTATGTGTTTAGAAACGAAAAATAATGAACCCGAAAGTTTTAATTCAAACAAAAACTTCGAAATTACCCCGAGCAACCATGGCCTATTCCCTTGGTATTTTAATTTCCCCCCGACACTTTAACCATGGTTAAAAAACCCTTGACCCTGCCGTAACCATGTATAAACTATGGGGTTAATTAATCACCAGGATTAATTAATAACCATTCATTCCGCCAATCAAACGCCCCCCGGGATATTTAATTAAGTTAATCATTCTTTTAATCCACCATCGGGCCTGCGCATTAAAACCCCGCCATTTCCACGTCCCGTCCACCGTCAGATCGCCCCCCCCCGAAGATCAACGGCCCAGGATCGTTCCGCTGGCCGTCTTGCGTCCGAAAGATAACGAGCAGGGGCACAGTGGTTTTGGAATATAATTCACCACTTGTCGCTGATTAATGGAATCGTCGTCCGTCGAATACCACCATCTCCCAAAGAGCGGTGCGGGAATTACCGCTTACCGCCCGGTCCCGGTGACGCGTCTTCCCATACCGGATGACGTCATCCTCGAAAAAATCAAAATCCTCGTTGACTTGTAAATAAAACAAAAAATCGTGTTTTTCTGTCATTTTCACTGCTGAAAATGACTGCGTCCTCCTCTGAAAAATTTTAAAATTCCGCTGTTTGAGACGCCGCCGACTAAATCGCCGAACGCCATTGCTAAATCAGTGCTCAAGCATCCATCCGCCATTGGCTAGTGCCTGTAAAATTCAAATTTCTCCATTAAACGGGTATTTATTCAAATTCCTGCTGAAACTCTTTGAAAATCCACTTTCCTGTGTTAAAATTCATGCCAGAGTATGAAAAAGGGTTAATGTCAGTCTATTCGAGTTCCTGCAAGTAAAATCAAAGCTCCTAGAATCAAAATTGCGCCCGGTCTGTGAAGAAAACCCAGAAACTTCCATTTTGAATACACAAGAACCAAAATGGAAGCTCCGGCAGCCCTGAATGTAACCCCATTAAATGCCCCTCACAGAGAGTTAGAATACTTACTATTAGTGGATAAAGACTTCCAAATTAAAGACTTAGGTTTCGATGAAAGTCCTCTTCGAAGTTATTGTTGCTGCAGAGACGATTATTCGAAGGGTCTAGATGTCATTGGATTGTGGGAATCCAATTTCTCGAGATATCTTATCCCCTCAGTCTATGTTTTCCCAGAAATTATCCACTACTGTCACTTCAACTATGATTCGACTCAAAGGGCAGTGTTGTCTCCTGATCAGAGTATCCTTTTCCCCATCACTCCTCAAGCTATCAATACAATACTCCATTTTGAACCTGATCAAGATCTTACTCCTTTGTCCATGGAAGAACTAATTGAAAAGTCTACCCAACTGTCCCCAGAAAAATTGAAATGCATTTGCCAGACTTTTATGTTACCTGAACATCAACCTAAGGGGCCTCCTCCCTATGGTTTTGCTTACTTTAATAATTTAGGCAGACTCATCCTGAATATGATATCCTTTGTCATGGGTTTCAATACAAGTGAATATGTTGATGAAATAACCCTGGTGTTGTTGTCTATCTTTACCCCTGGGCAACCTCCTGCAGTAAAATATGACTTTGCATCCTTCATTTCCAATAAAATCCATGACCAGTTCATGAGGCTAGATAATGAAAAAGTGTTTAAATATTCCTCAGTCATTTACCATCTCCTCATCTATTATCAATCAGAGAAGTTCCCTTTTCCTGTTAAAAAGCTTGATGCCAAGGGAAACCCTAGATCAGTTATTTTTTGGTCTGCCATAACTCATTCTTCCTATGATTCTCCTTATTCTTATGCTGAGTTCATCGATCTTTTTGTATATCCTGCAACTACCTTGTTGACAGGAATTCCCCCTCCAAGGCTCAGTAATGAGATTAAGAAGACTTTGCAGCTTTCAAGGACATATAAATTTGGGGACTGGTATTTATATCAAAATCATTCAATAATCAGAATATATGGATGTGAATTATATCCATTCAGGCTGCCAAAATATGTGCCTCTGAGGCTTTTTGCCTTAGAATATTTCAGGAAAATGAATAATTTTGATATGATTCATTTTTGTAGTGTAAAAAAGAAAGCACAACTCAGGATCAAAAGTCAATTAGGTCCCTTCATATGCAACTCTAGGGATGCCGAGCGAGAAGCAGAAGATATACTACAAAACCATTGCAAGTTCCAAAGGAGTTTCCGTTGGGTTCCTTATGATCCATTTGGTTTTATCTGTGATAAATAAATGAAGAACAAATCATCTCCATATATACACCCCAGGATTCCTGAAATAGAAAAATATGCTAACCAAGATGAATGGGTGGAAGGAACACTAGTTGAGCAAGATAATGAAGAAGACAATAGAAACAAAATTATAAAAGATCTTGAGAAAGAGTTTGACCTAGAATCTTTTGGTCAAGTGCAGGTACCTCACATTGGCACCTCTTTAGTAGGAAATCTCCAACAGGGGTTATAGGAAGAGAGTCTATGAATTCCAGTAGAGTCTAAAGGTAAAGGGAAAGAACCTGAAATACAGGTCATTGAAACTTTCATCATGGCAGAGAAACCTCAAACCTCCAGGGCACCAGGTCAGACACAGGTTTCTCCTACTCAAGTAAATCATCCTAAAGTTTCAGAATTGCAAACTCCATCTAATATGGAAATAGGCAAGAAAAGACAGGCTCCAGATCCTACTCCTCCCAAAGAATCCTCAGAGCTACATCAAGCTAAAAAGCAGAAACCCGATCCACTTCCAGATGTGGAAATCATTGATGAGATGTTTGATGATGAAAGAGAAGATAGTCAACTAACTGACACAGTTAGTGAAACACATACAGGCCACAAAGGAAAAGAATCGAAAAAATAGTTGAGTACTGAAGTATCTTCTTTTAAGCCACCAAAAACAGATGCAGGTGATATCAAGAGAAATTTCATTAATATAAAAGCAAAGAATGATCCATTGAGAATGAAGGTATATGATCAATATCTAAAAATTCCTCCACACAATCAGGAAAGATTGATGTCAGCATTTGATATTCAACAAGGCAAAATAATGATGAGCCATTTTAAATCCAAAGTACCAAAGCCCATGACAGCATCTGATTATATTAGGACCAATTTTGAGGTCCTGGCAAAAGACATTCATCCCCTGGACCAGATAGAGTTGCATAGACAAAATGGGGAAATGATATACTCCGACCTTACTGATAAGGCCATGGCAGCCCTTAGGCTGCGAGATTCTTTAAATAATACAAACACCCAATTGCAAATTGAGAAAGCTTCTTCTCAGGCAAAAGATAACATAATCAAGTCTCTGGAAGATATAATCCTCAGTTTGGGTCACAATCCCAAAGATATCAAAAGCACTGAGGCACTAATTAAAAAGAAATATGATGATATAGCTGCACTAAGAAAGCAGCTGAAATTGCCAGCCTCAAGGCATCCCCAGACCCAAGAAGTTATGAAGGAAAATTCACAGAAAGAGATGATGGAGTTGCTCTTAAAAATTACTAAGCAACTGAGTGAGACAGAGAAAGAATTGGAACATGCATTAAAAGAAAAGCAGGATATCATGCAAACATCTACAACAGGGATCACTACATGTACCACAACAGCAGATCAACAAATAGAGTCAGCACAGGGAGACACTTCTGGTTTAAGTTATGATGAATTGGTAAAACAAATGGAAATTTTAAAACTCAGACTCACAAAACTTAAAACCAGAAAATTGTAGTTAGAAAATTCGGAGCAGAAATATGATATGTCTAAAAGGACTGTTGCAGATAATACCAGGGAAATTAAAAGATTGGAAAAATTGGTTAAGGCTTTAGAAAAAGATCTTTCGTTAGAAAAGCCTTTGAGAGAAATAAATGAAATTCTTTGGGATAATATAATTGAGTCAATAAAAATTATTTGGTCCTTTGTTCAAACAATCTTTGAACAAAATGACTTGATCAAAGTAGCTCAGGAAGAAATAGCCAAAACAAGAGATGAATTAAAGGGAAGACCTGAGCAAGCCAATCAACTTATACAGTTTCTGAACACCCGGACTAAGCAACAACTTTCAGAATTAGGATTTGATGATAGGATAGGCACTATTTTAGAAATAAAAAGATTTTTTACCAAAATAACTCTTATGCAGAATTTAGAAAGGAAGTGCTCAGATATTCTGGAAGAAATCAATGCTTTTAAAGGGAAATTTCAGGTTTTATTAGACAATGTTTTACCCAATCCTATGCTCGCAGAGGACAAGATAATGGACCTGGAAACCTATGTTAATAAAATAGATATACATGCTCATAACACAACTGTTCTTTCTATCAGTTCGTCACAAGCAACATTGCCAACAGGGAGGAATCTCTACGACAGGTTAAAAAAATTGTTTCATCTTGAGCAGGAAATAAAGTATTTGTTCCCTAATCGGCCCACTTTTTACAGATACACAGAGGCTAATGAAACATTGAGAAAACTTAAAAGAACCATAATAGCAGAAGATCAATGGTGGGAAGACTTATTGGACATTTTATGAAATTTATCTTTAGGTTGAGAATTTTACCTTTTTACTATCATGTAAAAGATAAATAGCGAGCACAGATTAAAGAGTATCAGTTGGGCAGTTGAAAGAGTATCAGTTGAAACAAAGAGTATCAAAAAAGCAAAGGAGTTACTCAAAGGGATAGCATCGAGCCCTATTATAGCACCTGCCTCCAGCACGTCCACAAAATAAGGGAACATCACACCAACAATTACTTTTTGTTCTATCTATGAGACCATTTGTCTCCCTTTTATTGTAACTTATTCATTATTCACCCTAGATTAGTGGATAGGTTAGTGTGAGATATTTTTGATCATTTTTTGTATAAATAAACCCTCAAAGAGAGTATTGAGGGTGGATTCTACTACTTCGCTGTGACATTGATGTTTTTGGAATAAAAGCGTTTTGTAGAAATTTATTTGTGGCTTGCTGGATGACAATTTGAAGCTCAGGACTTTTTGCAGGATTCATG